>CAMKVN010000835.1:0-23370 GCA_946474995.1 Funneliformis geosporum
TTTATTTTGATTTTTTAATTTATTCAAAAAAATTTTTTAGTCTCAGAGCCCCATTTTCCTAGCAAACCTCCCATATGATAATTTCATGTGTGTAGGAACCTTATTTCTGAGATGTCTAATTTCTTCGATTTGCTCAGGTGTCAAATCAGTGACGCCTTATTAATAATAAGTTTGTAAAAATGGGTTGGCCATGTAGTTCTTCCAGTAATTTTATAACAATAAAAAACAATAAAAAATGATATTTATTATTTTTAAACGATAGAAAATGATATAAAACGTTGCAAAATGATGTAAAATGATATTTATCATATTTATAATATTAAAAAACAATAAAAAATAATGGAAAATGATATTTATTATTTTATATCGATAAAAAACACTACCTTTAAATCCCATGACTAAAATTTCAATTGAGAGTCTCAATCAAAATAGCCATAAAAAGAAAACAAAAAATGAATTTTTAGTACATTTATCTTTTTTTTTCTTGCTTCATAATCAGGCGTAAAATATGAGAAATATGCATATCCTAAAAGATATTAGTTCAAGCTACCATCTAAGTAGTACTTGTGAAATAGAATTTAAGGAGATATTACGTAATAGTATCAAATCAATTTCTGAACTTACTAACGAATATAATAATATACAGGCAGTCTATTTAAGCTATAGTAAAAGAAATGATTGAGATAAAGCCAAATTACATCATAATCTAGAACAAGCTGAAACTAATAATAGGAAACTCTCTGACTGCATCCATCAGCTTATAGATAAAATATTACAACTACGATCAGAATGGATTCTCTAAATTTTCAGATTACTCGTAAAGATATTTCTCTTGCAGAAACTAAGGACAAACTCACTACAAAATCAAAAAAGATAAAAGCCCTCCAATCCATATTGAAAACATTAGAGAAGAATTCTTCCTTAACACAAATAAACTTATTTTATCTGAAATAGACTCCTTTAGGCTTGAATTAGAACAGGCAAAAGGTGATTTGTCTTCAAAAAATACGAAATAAAATGTATGAAAAAGGAAAAGAGTCATCAGATAGCATGTACAAATAAGCATTAGACTCCTTGTCTTCAGTACGATCAAATTTAATAGAGGAAAATTCTTGTTTCTGAGAGATAATCTCAAAAAAAAAATAATGAAATATTAGTTATATTTAGTCATAATTTATTTGTGATCTATAAATTATAAAATTAGCTATAATAAAAAAATCTAGAAATTAAAATTATTTGCTATTAAATTATAATTTTAATATTATTTACTAATTAGCATTAGCCATAATCTTATTAATTATATATATCAAAAAGTTTGTTCCTTAGCTATTTCTTAGCTCTTAGAATAAAAATGATTGATCAAATAAATAATAATAATAATAAACTTATATAATTATAAAATAATTTAAATAATTTATTATATATGGAAGCTTGTTAATAGAAAAAGAGAAAATCTAAAAAAAATTAAAATTTTACTTTATATGGGTTGTGATCTAAGAAAATCAAATTCTGAGAAATTTTTGACTAAAATTAATATCTTATTACATTTTAATCTAAATGTAATAAAAATTAAAATGCAATTAAAATCTCAATTTTATTAAAAAATTCTCAGAACTTGATTTTCTTAGATTACAACCCATATGCTAAATATAATTTTTTTAATAAAATAAGTTCAGATTTAACTTTAACTTATAAAAACTTTTTTTTTAGATTTTTTTTTTTTCTATTAACAAGCTTCCATATATTTTGATTTATATAATCTTTTATTAAAGTAATTGATTTAAATTGTAATTTTACTATTTATATAAAAATATCTGTAATAATTAATAATATAATAATTAATATTCAATTTAATGATTTTAGATATAAAGTAATAATAAAAAGTTTTTTAGATAATCTAATTTCGTTTATTAACCTCCAATTGGTACAAATATATATACCCATCAACCAATCATAATTTATTAAGCTAATCATAAAAAAATTTTTCACAAGATTTAGAAACGATCCATTTCACAATTTTTCGTGAAGAGTGAATCAATTGAAATGGTCAGATATTCTATTGAGCCAGCCAATCCTGAAAAGAGTATGTTTACCTTTGAAAGTATAATTGGTTTAAATCGTTCAAAATTTCATTTATCAAAAATCATATAAATTTTAGCCTCAAAGACTCGTGGTTCTTATTTACGAGTACATTTCAAGAATACTCGTGAAACGGCCAAGGCGATCTCTGGCAAAAAACTGTCTAAAGCCATTAAATATCTGGAAGATGTAAAAGAGCATAAGCAAGCTGTTCCCTTTAGACGGTTCCACGGTGGCGTTGGTCGATGTGCCCAAGCCAAAGCTTTTGGATGCACTCAAGGTTTTTTTAATTTTAAAGATAAATTATCATAAATATATAAATTTTTTTTAAAACATCGTCGATTAAAATTATAAAATAGGTCGATGGCCCGTAAAGAGTTCCGAATTTTTGCTAGGACTATTAAAAAATGCTAGAAGTAATGCAGAAGTATGTTTCGTATTTTTAATATAATATATATATATATATATATTTTAATTAAATATTTTTAACCTTAATTTATATTATTAGCTTAAACGTTTGGATGTGGAAAATTTGATCATCTCTCACATACAAGTGAATCAGGCTCCTAAACAAAGACGAAGAACCTATAGAGCTCATGGTGTAAATAATATATATTTTTTTATTTATTTGATTTAATGATTAATTAGATTTATAATTTAATGATTTATTAATTTATTAGCGCATTAATCCTTACATGAGTAGTCCATGCCATATAGAAATAATTGTTACTGAAGAAAATGCTCAAGTAAAACGTGAAAGTGATGAAACTAAGAAAGTACAAAGACTTAATCGCAGGCAGATTGCCAGAAGAAGATTACAAGCTTAAAGCTAATGCAAGAATAAAAATAATCATATTGCAATGAATTATATGTCCTATTATTTTTAGTCTGATATGCAAATGAAAATCGAAAAGAATATATATATTAGATCAAATAATTGCAATGGTTCGATATTATTATTTTATTATAACAATTAATTAAAAAGACAAAACTAAATACAAATCATTTCTTATATTATTTTATTCTGTCTACTTTTCAGATATTTTTGGCATTTATTCCTTAACTGAGCTGCTGTGTGTTGATATATATTAAGCTTTATGTCTCTAAACATTGCGTCATAATTATTACCGTATTTCTGAATCAATTCTTCTAAAAATTGTTTTTCTCCTTCAGATTGATATTTTTCACGTTTACAAACGTTCGCTGCTTGAGCTTCCAAAGCTTAATTTGCGCAAAAACATTAATTACATTTATATTTTTAAGCATTCAATACATAATTCTTAAACAAAAGAAAACAAACCTCTAATAATGTTTGTTTTCGCGGGAACGGGATCAATTTCAGTATCAAATACTTCCTCTTCCTCTTCTTCTCGAGACTTTCCAATAATAACGCTTATTACGTTTCCTTTTTCATCCCGTTCTATTATACCTTCTTCAGGGCCTAGCGTTTTTTTTATTTCTTCCATATCTATTTTTTGAGCTTCTTCGGGATATAATTTTTCAGTACCACCTGCAATACCATTTAGAGAAGTCATAAGACCCATACGTTGATAACTTTGCGAATACAATAGAGAGGAGAAATCATTAATTAATGGAATATTCAATAGATTTAAATTTAAAATGAATCAAATCATTTGAAATTAAATACTTTTGACGTAAAGTAGCTTTTTTATCCCAGTTAGCTGCGATAACGGAATTCCCCTGTATAGAAAAATAATAGATCATTTAAATTTTAAGTTTATAACTAATTTAAAATTACAAATAAAATGTATTGAAACAATAAATAACTTTTATTGAAACTTTTTTAAAATGTTTATTCGCATTTTTACGCGAAACTTTAAGTGTTGGATTGCGTGTCTTGTGTCGTTTCCGAGGTCTAGCCATGCTATTAAAGAGAGGAAAACTTATGAAATGTCCAGTCGGTAGATTTTATCAGTCCCCATGAAGATCTTTCCATTTTATACCAACGAATCACGAATACTTGTTATATAAAATTAATAATAATCCTTTTAAAATTTTTTAATGAGCGTATATATTAGTATATTAATAGATTATTTATTATCAATTCTAATATTAATTTTTGAAATCCTTATTTATTTTTATAATTCTTTAATATTTAAAATAAATTTTTATATTATGGAATTAATATTTATTTTAATCATAGACTGGATAATTAACCCATTTTATATTTAATATACAGATGCTTTTTAATAAAAAACAATTTAATTTTTTTTGTAATTTTTTTTTTGTATAATATTTTTATTACATTTTAGTTTTTGATATTAGTAAATTAAATTTAAGTATAGTATAATAAAATTTTTCTTAAAAATTTTTTAATATAATTTATAATCTATATTTTTATATTAATAATTTAAAATAATAATATAATATTATAATTCATAATTTTATTGATAATTTTTATATTAATCTTAATAATAAAAATGACACATTTTTTTATTTATTTAAAGGAAAAAAATATCTTTTTAGAAGTTAAAGATGGATTTGTAACTATTAGGATATAACTTTTTGGATTGCAACCTAGGGTTGTAACTAGTTACAGAATCTTAAATATGATAATTATAATATAAAAATTTGTAATTAGTTGCAATTTTTTAGGTTTTAACCTTTATTATAATCAGTTAAAGGTTTTTCAGATCATTTACAATCCATTTTTATTAGAAGTTATTATTTTTTCATTTGTTATTAAAATATATGATTTATTATTATCATACATTATTTATATCAAATAATAATTTCAAAAAAATATAATAATTTATAAATAAAGCTTTTTATAAGATTATTCATAATGTTTCAGGTGTACTTATTTTTTTAAATCTGAAACTTTTGTCCAGTGAACTTTAAGTTTTGCTTTATATATTCAAAACTAATTTGAAACCTTAATTTGAAAATATTTTGTAAATCAAATTAGATGAAATTAGTTTCACCTGAAACTTATAATTTAAAATAGGTTTATTAATATGTTTTCAAATAAATATATAAATTTATATCTTATAATAACTTACTTATTTTAGTAAATTTATTATAATATATCCTTTTGATATTTATATAAAATTTTTTTTTAGAGCATTAAGATTAACTTATTAAATTATAAGAAAATATTATCATATAAAATTTTTATTATAATAAATTATATTATATAATATAAGTTCTATTAAAACAGATTATCTAAAGTGTAATCTATATAATTTACAAAAGCTTTAGTTAAAATAATATTCAAAACACTATTATATATATTATTATTTATATATTATTTAGGAGTACTTTTAACTTTACTCAAAAACTTTTTTATCTATTCTAGTTTTGTTTCATATTTATAAGAAATTAATTTAATGTATATATTTAATTTTTAAAATTTTAATTATAGTAAGAAATATTTTGAATAAATTAGAGGTTATATTATTAAATTTTTATTAATAATGTAATTATTCATTTAATAATTATAAAATATTTAATAATAACAAAATTTTGTATCTTTTTTCCTAATGAATTTCAAAATTTTAGATATTTTAAGTATATTTGTCCTTTTTGTAAATAAAAGAAAAAATAATATAAATTTATAAAAACTAGTAATAGTTATAGAATTGATATAAAAAATAAAGAATTTTTTATGATTTGATTTTTTATAATAAAATAATTATTAAACAGATTGATCTAATGATCATTTAAATCAATAGATATCAATAGATTTTATAAAAATAATATTTATAATTATAAACTTAATTTTAAATTTTTTTGATTAAAATTTAAATTTAATTTAATATGTATTTTTATTTAATTAGATTAAATTGAAATTTTGATTTCATCAATTATCTTATTTGATTTTGAATTTAAAGAACTTTATATATTACAATAAATTTATCCTAATACAATTTATTAATTAAAGCCATTTCCAGATATTAAACTAGGTCACTTAATTCAAAACCCAATCTCAAACATTGCAACGGCTATACATGCCACAATTAATGCAAAGTTGAACATATTTGTAGCGGAATTTTCATTTGCGTGGCAGAAGTAGAATTGGTGGTAGGTTTCGATTTAATACCGGTGTACTTTATTGTTGTGTAATAAACAACTTTGAATTGAGCTGGATCAGGATTCCCTGTAAATATTTTGCTAATCATGATTTTTAATGAATTAATTGTAAAAATTTTTAATAAAATTGAACGTAAAAAATTAACGCTTTATAACTTTTTGATCAAGCTAATAAATCTAATCCTTTTGCTGATAAATTAGAAATTTATTTATCATCATTTTCTAATGGATGCATAAATTTCCTGCGACATCTCTACGTATATATTTACCATATAAAATTCACGTTAAAAATATTTGATATTTGATATCTTTTTGGAAGAGTACACCCGAATGCTTTTTTTACATGTTGTTTTGTATACAATATCACAAAATGTTTCTCATAAAACTACTCTAACAAATGATCAATCATCTCCTACATGTTACTTAAAAATCATTAACCCTCGCCCTGGAGATCGTTTTAGTCCAGGTGATGAAATTAACGTGAAGTGGGATTTAATTGGCCTTAAATGTCGAAATTCAACGGATGGTTTGGTGTCATTATATCAGATAAACGCGATTTTATTTGTTAATTGGAAGTGGGACTATTGTTTGATAATAATTACGACTGTAACATTTTCATTGTTACATTTATTTATTTATATATATTTTTCAAGAATTTATATCAAGAAACAAATACCAACATTACCTTATTTACATATCCTGTACAAATAATACTTTCACCGAATATTCGTCATTCAAGTTTATTTTTCTTGGATATTGAATTAACCTTTACAAAAATTCCTCCAAGATTAATATTTGACGTTATGGGACCATTCACAATATTACCTCTTCCAGAATCACAGCTGTCTAATGAAACCGATACACGTACTGATAATGGCCAAAATGTACAAGAAGTTAAAGGAAATTTGTCTATGGCTTCTAAAGCAATCAGAATAAGTTGGATAAATATAATTTTCAATTATATTTACACAATAATGAACGTATAGGAAAATATCATTTCAAAAAAAAAAAATTTTTTGCATAAACGGTAAATTGTAACGTGTTAATAGCACTTTTTAGGATAACCCGCAGAATGTAGATATTTGTGATTCTAAATTATTTATTTTAAAACTTACGAATTTTTTTTTTTTTGATTTTTGTCCTAAAAGAACACCTTAAGAGGATTTGGGTAATTTTTTGAAACCAAACATAGTAGAAAGAATTGTTGAATCTTTTTTATTCTTTTTATTTTCACCATTGGTTAAAGGAATGATGTCATCAATGAATCATTCATAATTTTACTTTGCTTGAAAGATCATTGGTCATTAAACTTCTTTGGTCATGTGATTTTCTTTTCAAATAAAGTCTCGTGCAAACCTTCACCAACTTATTCATTTTGTGTTGTGTGTTACTGTCGCTTTTTTGTTTTGTTTATTATTTTTCCCTTAACTCGATAATTTTATTTGTCCAAAGTAATAGGGAAAAGTTATACACGGATCGACTTCACAACATACAATATTTCAAATACTTTAGGAGCGATCAAAAATGTCATACTCTCCTGGTACAATTGTTTATGCAAAGCTTAAAGGATACCCTTGGTGGCCAGCAAGAGTGAGTACTTATATTACAATAAAGTTTATATATTTTCGCGGCGCGAATATGTACTTGTACTCATTTTTTTTTTTTTGATTTATTTGTTTTGCAGGTTGAAGTTGAATCTTCATTACCTTCCCAAGTTCGTTCTAAAAAACCAAAAACACCTAAACCTACAATTGGTGTTCGATTTTTTGGGACTAAGGACTAGTATGTTTTTTTCTTATCAAATTCATCACAATTTTCAATAGGGTTATATTATTTGCAATTAATATTTATATTATATCTTTTATTAACAATAGTGGCTGGTTTGGAAGTAATGATCTTAAACCATTTGACAAGAAGGATGCCGAAATAACATTGCAAAAAATGAAAAAGCGTGACAAATTATTAGAAAGATCTATTCGTGAAGCTTTAGATCCTTCATCCTTTGATGATCCTATAGATGAAGAAGGTGCCGATGATGATGTATTTGATGATGATGGTGAATTAGAAAATGAAAGTAAGAAATCAAGTGAATCTTACGATAATGAAGACGACGAAGGAGAATTTTCAAAAAGATCAAAAATTCGTAATAAAGGAAATAAAAAAATTAAAAAGGCCACAACTCCTAAAGGTTCAGATCATCGTAGAACAAAATCATTGGGCGGTGGAAAGGCAAAGAAAAAATCACATACTTATACATCAGAGGAAGATGATGATGTAATTAATGATGTAAAAGGGGGGAAGAAACGTAGAGCCAGTGAGGGAGCTACTATAAAGCGTAAACAGAGAAAGATAGACTATACTGATGATGAAAAAATGGATTTGGATGAGGATAAGAGCGAAGATGAGACAAAAAAGAAGGTACGATTTTATTTAATCAGTCGAAAATAATTTTATGGAGGTTTTAAATTCATATATTTCTTGCGACTTTGTTATATAATAATTCAGGAACGACGACAAAATGCTAAAAAAGATAGAACATCTAGAAGTGAAGGTTCGAAATCATCTGATAATGAATCACCTGAGGATGATAGGAATGAAAGGATTAAAAGTGATATTATCGATGACGATGAAAGCAAATCAAGTAGATTAGAATCTGAAATTCATCATCGTCCATCTAAATCGCGACAGTCGAGTACGTTTTATCTTTCCAATTTTTCTTTCCGATTTACACTTATATATATTTACAATTTGATATATATTTAATGCAGGAACACCCGGTGACAGGTTGCTTCATTTGAGGCATAAACTTCAGAGAATGACTCTGAAAGATGACGTCGAGGTAAATTTATAATAATTCTGATTGTTTCATCTTTAAACTCTTTGTTTGATATCAACCATATAAAATATCTATTTATTATTAATTAGTCATTAGATATGGATAAGATTGATGAAGTATTTACCGAAGTTGAAAATTTTAAGATCACTATTCCTTTATTGAAGGTAATAAAAGCTATAATGATTTCTACTGATTTATCTTAATATATATATATATTTTTAATAAATCTTTCTAAAATATTCTAATCAGGAAAGTAAAATTGGTAAACTTATGAGAAAAATTGCCGAAAAGGATTTCGATCCAGACCCAAAAAGAATTATAGAACGAAGCAATGAATTAATTAGGAAATGGAAATGTTTATTAGAAACACCTACTCAAGAAGGATCTGACGAAGAAACATCACCCAAAACAGTTAATCAAGTTGAATCGCCACCAAACCTTGATGAAGTCGTTGATAACGAAAAAAGTGACCTACTTTTGTCTTATGAACAAGCAATTGATATTAAGAAAGACGAAGATGATGTCGATAATAGTATTGTGAAAGTGGAAAAGGAAAATTTCCCAACAGCAATGGATGTTGACGATTCTAATAATGGTCAACCGAAGACTGGTGAAGAAAAACTGGTAGTTGAAGACAAAGATAATATTGTCACAAATGGATCTTCATCTACAACTAACAATCAAGAAGTAAATAGTCATGAAAAAGAGGATAATAAAAGTACAACTCTTGAGTTGTGAGTTTACGAATGTTTAAAGAGCTTGTTTTCTTAGCATAGGGTATATATATATATCGCTCATTTTCTTAAAGTTTTGGATCACAAAAAAAAGCTTTTTCACTAATATATCTATCTCGTTATTTAGCTTACATATATCCTTGTTGCCTTTGAAAGTTGTAAATATTTATATAGATTAAGCAGAGAATAATTACAAAATAATACTTTGTTACGACAAAGAAAAAAAAAATTTTTTTTTACGAATTTAATCTGTCTGATTTTGTTCTCATACAAGCTTAGTTTACCTTTATTGTATTATTTCAATTAGTATTTTATACCCTTTGAAAGTTTACTCTATTATTCGATGAAATAAATATATTCTTATCGAAAATATATATATATATATATATTTTGTAATGAATTTTATAACCAAAATATTTTTTTTTTAGAAAGGTTACCGAAGTGAAGTAGGATCAGCCACCAACTTAATTTAATCTACACTATATGTTACACAAGATGTGATTATAAATATAACTTGAAATGAAAAAAAATAATGTAATGATGGTAGGGAGCTTGGCCAATCTTCAAAATGTCTAAACTTATACCTTCTAATGTCGCGTCAAATCAGACAATGTCTGAACCTAAGTCGCCACTCGTAAAGTCTGTTAAAGACTATTTTGTAAATAAAGACCATAGGTTTTACATTGCTGTTTCGGCCACAGTGATTTTGGCAGGAGTTGGCCTTTATTACTTTTGGTCTCCCAAGCCCCCAAGACCAAAATCACAGAGACAGACGCAACGTTCAAGAAGAGCGAGATCAACGAGACCTGCCGGAAATGCAGACACTGGTATATTTCTAATAAATCCTAAGCCTTTATAAGGTTATATGTTTCCTGTAACTTATTAACCACATTCACAATTCGACATTTTACAGGAAAAGAGAGAGGAAGTAGAAACAAAGAAGATCTTGAGGTTGAAGAGTTCGAAAGCTATACTCAAGAACAAATTAGCGCTTTACCTATTGAGGTGATCAAAACATTATTGATAATATAGATTTATTATGATTATTATTCTATTTTAATGTTTTCATACATATATTTAGAAACGCGTCACGGTCTCACAAATACTTAAAAGCCGCGGAAATGAGGAATTTGGTCAAAGCAATTATTCAAGAGCTATGAAGCTTTATACGCAAGCGATAGCTTTTAATCAAGATCCAGTATTTTATAGCAATCGAGCTGCGTGTTATTATAACACGAATGAATATGCGAGTGCTATCGAAGATTGTAATAATGCATTGCGAATGGATCCTCTATACGTCAAAGCGTTAAATAGACGCGCTATGGCATACGAACAAACCTCTCGTTATGAAGAATCTTTGCATGGTAAAATGTTTTATTACAACTTTATTGATAAATTTTTAATTAATTTCATATCTCAAATTTTAAATAGATTTTACTGCAGCTTGTATTATCGGTGAGTTTAGAAATGAAAATTCAACAAAATCCATTGATCGTCTTTTAAGAAAAGTTGCTAGCATTAAAGCTCAAGAAATTATTCAGGTAAATAAAAATCAAAAATGTATTTCTGTTTGTTAATATATTATTAAGTTAAACTCGCAAATCTTTACTAGAATCGAGCAAAACGACTTCCTTCATCAAAATTCATATCTTCCTATTTGGAGGCATTTCGCAAAGGTTTTTTTATATATATCATTTCTCTTTACTATAATATATAGTGATACTTTTTTTATAGAAAAAAAATGTTTCAACATTTAATATTACGCACAGTAACCATCGAGCCTTATACAGTTGATACAGCTGATAATGAAAAGGAAGGTGATAATTTCTATAGAATGGCAGAAACTTACTTGAATGAAAAACAATATGAAGCAGCAATGGAGGCGTATGGGAAAGCCATAGACGCTGGTTGTTCTAATATGGCTGAAGCCCTTAATATGAGAGGTACCTTCACTTATTTAATGGGTGATTCTAATGGCGCTTTGGAGGATTTCAAAAAGGCACTTGAAATTAGGTCCGACTACGTTCAGGCATATGTAAAGTGTGCAACAATTTACATGGAACAAGGTTGATAAAAAAATTTACTATATTTTTTTATTATTTTTTATTTTTAATGAAAGTGTCTCGAAACAAGTCTATAACAATAACAATACAATTGGTAGGAAACACGGATATCGCATGGCAAGAATTTGAGGAAGCTATTAAAATTAATCCTAATGATCCAGACATATATTATCACAGGTTTCGTTCTGGTTTCTATCTATTTTATATATATATATATAGTGTTAATCTTTATCTAATTTATTCTTTGATATCATAATGTTAGAGGACAAGGTATGTTATATTTAGTACATCTTTGAATTGTTTATGATTCTTCATGGTTATAAAAATCCTTGTAATTGATTATATATTTGTATATTTAGTCTATTTTCTTAATAGTATGTTTGACAAGGCAGTCAATGAATATCAGCGTAGAATTGAACTCGATCCAGATTTTGTTTATGCGTATATTCAACTTGCCATATCCCAATATAAAGATGGTTCTGTTACAGAAGGAATAAAAACTTGTCGACTGGGTCTTCAAAAATTTGCTCAATCGGCTGAAATGCATAATTACTACGGTGAACTTCTTGCTGATCAAAGAAATGTTGATGAAGCGATGGAACAATTTGACAAAGCTATCGAATTACAGAATGAAAATTTTGCATTACCTTTTGTCAACAAAGCAATGCTTTGTTTTCACATTAAAAATGACCCAGCTCAAGCAGAAGAATTCTGTCGTAAAGCTTTGGAAAGTAAGTGTAATGGAAATTTATTTTTTTGCTATTAAATCAAACGAGTTTATTTATCTAACAAAATTTAAAGTTGAACCAGAAAGCGATATTGCAAACACGATAATGAGTGAAATTTTACTTGCTAGAGGAAACCTGGAGACGGCACTACAATATCTTGAAAAATATCAAGAGGTTGCACGCACTGAAGCCGAACTTCAAGGCATCCTAGAGTATGCAGAAGCTGCAAGATCTCATATCGCTTTTAAACGAAGATATCCGCAACATGCTGATCGTTTAGCTTCACTTACTGGTAAAAAATAATTTTTATGTGATTTAAACATGCTTGCATTATTTCCTAAATCGTATAGTGTAATTAAAAACGTTAAGCACTATTAGATTGGGTTATGATGCTGCATATGCAACTTCAAAAAAAAAAAAATATTAACTATATATTATTATGTTAATTTGAAAATTGAATAAAAAAAAATGTGGAATATATTTGATAAAACAATGACAATTATTATTATTAAGATACATAATTTAAAGAATTATAATTAATAATATAATTGCAATAATAATAATATAGGTTTACCTTTTTAGAATTTTATATTATCTCTAGTTTTGAATACTTGGATAAGATATGATTTTATAATAAAAAAAAATCTATATTTCAATGTTATTTATTATATCCTTTATTTGTTATAGATTATATATTAGTCTAATAAATTTTATTATATCATATTGTTCAAAATATTTTATTATATTCTTTTATTTCAAAAATAATAATTAAAAATTAGGAAAAATTTATATCCTGCCTTCTGCAATTTTTTTTAAACATCACTTTAGGGATGTGATATAATAAAATTATATTTCCGGTGATGCAATAATATATCACTTTATTAAAATTTCTGTTTCTTTAATTTCTTTAAGTTAGACTTTCCATCATCAGGTTTAAGACTTTACATTTTAAAATGAATTAAATAAATATTTTAAAATTGAAACCCTAAAATCAACAATGCCTTTTTCTTTTAAAGAACCTTTTGACCCCTAATCCTGAAGCCACATAATAATATAATAATGCATTAATAAATCATTTTTTTTTTCCCGAACCCTAACTATAAAGTCACGCAATAAAATAAAAATGCATTAATAAAGAAATTTTCTAATAACTGATAAATCTTTATCTAAAGCTACGCAATAAATAACAACCAAACTAACCTTCTATACTGACCTTTCCGTAACAAGGTCCTCAACTTCTTCATTTATATCAAAAATTGAATTAATATTTGGTGGTAATGACATGACGTGACGAAACAGAAATATTTGAGAAAAAATATATCGAAAAGTTAAATATAATATCAAATTTTATATAAATTATTTGCTTTTCATACAAATATATAAAAATTTCTTTAAAATTATCGCATCGTATATTAGCAAAGAAATATCACATGATATACATATAGTGAAAATGATCTTATAAAAATATTTTATTTTATTTGGTTATATATCTTTTACTTATAAAATTTAAATCATATTTCTGTAATACAATCTTTAATACTTAGACCAAAGTTTAAAACAATAAGTTTTATAAATAATTTATATAAAGAAAATATACAGAAATTATATATTTAAAAAACTTATTATATATATAGAATAATAATATAATAATTTTGTAAATATTTCCATATATTATATATGAAAAATTGTTTTTTTTTTCATATTTTAAAGATATTGAATTTTTAATTCTAATTATTAAATTATATGGGGTAAAATCACATTACGGATCATATGATTTACTATGCCTCATGACTTGATTTTACTGAAAACGTTCCCATATACATTATTTTTTGAATTTATGTTTAATCATTAAATTATATATACATGTATAACTTTTTTTTGAGTTTCTATATATCTAATATATCTAATAATTAAATTATATACAGTTGAATTTCTTTATAAAAATTTTTATATTTTTAATTTTTTTTATTGTAAATTATATAAGTGATCCTGAATTTTATTAAATAAAATAATTAAATATAATTAATTTTTATAATAAAACTTATTATTAAGAAGATTTTATATCAAGTATAATAAATAAAACTTTATTAGCAAAGTTTTTTATATAATGAGTATAAAATATTATACTTTTAGTAGTTAATATGAAAAATTAAAAGTCATGTGAGTTTCTAAAAACTGTTATTACCAGTGGATTGTCCTAAAATATTTTAATATATTAATATATTAAAATGTCTTAGAATAATCCATTTGTATCAGACTAATATATCATAGGACGTTGTAGTCTATTAATTAATATGTTCTAAGACATTGTAATCTATTAATTAATATGTTCTAGAATGTTATAATCTATTAATTGATATGATCTAAAGATGGAGCCTGCTTTCCCTCTCTGTGACTTATTGATTAGTAAATATGGATGAGGTGCATGCTTATTTGGTTGCCTTTCAAAATACTAAAATAGTGTAAAAAAAGAGATGATAGGTAGCGCATTGAATTTGCGATTAATTTCAGCTGACATTATGCCATAATTTTGACTGATTTTTTGGGCATGTGATTTGAGGATCTAATTTGGTGTCATGATAGTATCCTGGTTAAAGATGGCACTGTAATTAAGAAGTTGCAACTCGGTAAGTTGCAACTTGGGTTGCAACTGGTTGCAACTCCTTGCAAAATTTATTTTAATATAAAAATTTATAAATAGTTGCAACTAGCTAAAAATTTTAAAATTAATTACAGCTCCATTTTTAGTCCTAGTAGTGTCATGAAACTCTCCTGGAACTATCATGGAACTGGCAGGATGCCTGAAATGTTCTATTTATTCGTCAGTTTCAGTCTACTTATATGCGAGCTTGGATGCCAAGTTATTATGCCCAAAGTTCTAGTCGAAATTATGAAATAGTGTTAGCTGATATTAAACGAATAAGTCTTACGAGAAAACTATACTATAACTGAACATATATCTAAAAATATAGAGCCTTCTTCCAATTTTTTATATATAGATTACGAAAAAAACTCTACTTTCAGATACATATCTTTTTATCTTTCTTTTACGATTTGCTCATTAAGTTTAGATGAAGGTTTCTGCCATTTTTATATAATATAATTCTGCAGAAGCCTTCATTTTCTGAATACATATCATATGTGATATAAGCCTTCTGCCATTTTTATATAATATAATTCTGCAGAAGACTTATCTTCTGAATACATATCTGCTTGTCTTCCTTTTACAATTTACTGATTAAATTCGCTATTATTTCTTTTTGCATTCACTGAAAAAAATAAATTAAACATTTCTGAATTTTATAAAGTATTATAATCCTTTTCAAACTAACGACATGCATACCTCAACTATTTTTAACCAAACTGATCATACTGGATCTGGCCTAATGCTCACCCGCTATGATAATGCTGAGTCCAATGAATACTTAAGTGACTCTAGCAGTTGTACTGATAATGGATCCAACTTAGGATCAGATAATTATAATAATTGCGAGTCTAATTATGAGTCAAATAATAAAGAAGCTTCCTGCATCTTAACTAGCATTATCAAGACTCCATTTGTACAAGAGAGATGGGACTTATCTATTTACTTTAAGGCAGAAAAAGTTCAATAATAGTTTTTCTCCCAAAAATTTGATAAGTGAAATCTGAAAAATTGTCTTATCATCATCTAGAGATATGTTGAATGATAAAGAATCATTGGAATGTCTTCCAATTTATTCATTTCTCTTTTCGAATGAAAAAGGCTCTAGCTTATATAACGCTTATGACTAAAGTGAGGTAGAAGATAAATTAGTTATCAAAATCGACCAAGATAGTGATCATGCTCCCAAATTTTCTATTGCAGATGATATTTCAGAAGTATATGGCATACCTAGGATTCATAAATGTATTAATAGCCAAAAACCTTTAAGAGCTGTGATTGATATAGATGCTTCACAAGAAGATATGGAAACAACTGATGTTAAGATGCAAGAAGTATTCTTTTGAATCAGCCTATCTTTTATAAGAACTTTGTATTGAATTCTTAATTATAGCTGGGAGAACATTCTCAATGGATTAGTAATCACTATATCATCAGATCATAGCAAATGTAGCTACCATATTTTATATGCACTGGCTCTTCTTATTGATCATCATTAACTCAAAGCATTTACTGAATTAGTATATACTATAACTGAGAAAAAATTTGGCAAGTTTATCAATCAAAAATTACCTGATCAAAATTTTAACCTTTGTCTTATTGGTTCGATAAAAAAAGGTCGTGTAAAACGCATTCTTCAATTCTCTTTAGATAATGGCTGAAATGAACTCAATCACATTAGGATTCAATCACCTTTTAGTTTAGAATTTGAAATAAGATCTCGAATGCTTAGTGAAGAAAAAAATAATAATCCATTAAGAATAATCATAGGTCAGAATGTATTGCAAAAATGCATGAAACTTGTTTTGCAAAATCATTCTAACTATCTTAAGGATTGGACTATCAAAGAAAAGGACTCAGAAAACTTCGTATATTTTAACTGGAAAGGTCCACTAGAATGCCTACTATGTAAACGTATACATGACAAGGATCAGCAGTGGTTCAGTCGTGTATATGCTAGCAGTAAAACATTTATTGTAAAATGCTTTTGGCAAGGAAGTAATGAATCAGAGAAAGTTTTTGAATGTGACCCATCTATTGCAAAAAAAATTCAAAAAGAAAATAAAAATATCTCTCTCGTCTCTCATAGGATAAAGGGTCTAGATTTTCTTAAAGCCTTTGTAAAAATGCCATCTTAGGTTAAATATAATGAAACCCTTACAGCGACAGAATATATGAGGAGAGATATGTAAGACCATTACCCAATGAAAGTGATATCTATGTAAAATCACCTTGGGAGACAGGAAAAACATATATTCTAGAGCATCTTATTATATCTGATAATGTGAATTTATTAGTATTATCCACATGTCACTCTTATTCAAATGTTGTTAATATAAGACTTAATCTCAAATCATATTGTGATATTGATGATAATATAAATCTACCTGATCATAAGAGGGTAGTTTGCCAGTTAGAAAGCTTACATCAGATTACTAATAATTGTAAATGTGGTAAAAAATGTAAATGCCTTCCAATTTAATATGATTTATGGCTTGATGAAATAGTATCTATAATTGCTCAAACACAAAATCGTCTGGTGGGTCAATCAATAGAAAAGTTATATAAATTAATCCAAGAGGCGAGACGTATTATTGTTATGGATAATAACCTAACTGACCTCAATATTGAATAGATTAAAACCCTTCACAAGGGTTTACCTTTCTCTATTATTCATAATACTTACAAGCCTCAGAAAGCAAGATGTTCTGCTTGGTCTCTAATAAAGAAATTGTATTAGCTGAACTTTGGGATTGGGCTAAGAAAATAACTTCATTACCTATTAAGAATTGAAAAAGTGCTTCACTTATCTGCCATCTCAGAAAGGATATACAAGGGATTGTTCATGCTCTTAAGACCGATTTTCTAGAACTATGAATTAAGAAATATCATGGTAAATCATATCCTGAGGAAAAGGCTCATGATTTTAGCAATGTAGAAGAATCATAGAAAGACTTAGACCCAATTGTATATACTAGCACTCTAAAAATAGGAGTATCATGTACCAATCCTAAGTTTGAGCGGATATTCTGTTTTTTTAATAGCTTTATAGAAACAAATTCTAGAATGAATCAGATAATATTTTGCATGTGATACATCAAAGATTACATATGTCATATCAAACAAAGATCATCTAATGTTCCCATTACAGAAGAAGGTTTATTTCAATAGTTATTGAATACCAAATGTGAATGTCTTCCTCAAGAACTTTAGAATAGAGGAATTTTTCCAGATATAAATTCTATTATCCAGAATAAAGATGTGTCAACTATTCGATTGTGGGTAGCATATATGTTGAAAATTTTCCATTCCCAATATTTATTTGGTTAGAGAATAGTTGATTTTCTCCAAAGGGCAGGTATGGTAGTTTCTGTCATAGAATTTGTTTCTAAACCTGAAGATACTACAATATTGCTATCCCAAACAGTGAAGATGAGTTCTTCTATTATTAAAGCAGAGGAGATATCAGATATATCTAATACTTTTATTGTCAATCATGAGACTGCTGAATTATTGGAAAATAAACCAAAGAAGACTTTAAAAGAGATACGCTCTTTAGACTGGCATCATATTGTGGATTGCTATGGGATTTTACCTGAATTACTAACCAAAGACTTCATCTCAAAATATGGGAATTACAATCACATGAAATGGTTTAGAGCTTATAGGCAACTATGAGATGCTGGTATTAGTAATAAAACAGCAGTTGAGCAATTTTTCGTAAAGATTATAAAGAAGATAGACTTACAACTGCAACCTGAACTGAGAGGCATCGAATTTGTCTCAAATTATTAAGAGTTTGCACACCAGCTAGAAATATCGATGATAGAATACGATATAAATCTGATGATATTAAGATACGTCTGAATTCTCCTAAGTCATTATCATATCTCCATGATTTAGTTTCCAAAATATCTCAGGTATTTAATAATACAGATGCATCACACAGAGCTAAAAAATCAGGATTGAAAACAGATCAGGCAAAACTTGGTTTACTGAATTCAGCACTTCATATAACTTATGGGCTAAATTCAAGGCTATAGATAAGAATCTCAAATGTTACTATCTGGTTGGATCGTTTGATAGCAAAGACGCTCCTGAGTTACCTTTATACCAAATGGGTGAAGAAATTTATTGGAAAAATAGAGAAGATACTCGATATAGGTATAATAAACTCCCACCTGATGAATTATTAATGGAAAATCTTTTGAAGAATAAGCAGACCAAAGATAGTTCCAGTTCTAATGTGAACATTATGTCAATTGCGAATGATATTCAAGACTTATTTGATATTGTGTAAGTAGATTTTATTATAAAACAATCTGGATATACTACTAGACTTCACAAAAATAGGTCATACATTTGAAGATAAGTCTTCTGCCAATATTTATATAATAGTTTATGCAGAAGACTTATTCTCAAAATATATTTCTTCCTTAGGTTTGCAAAGTAAATCTCTTTAGAGCCTCAGATAAGTGGTAAGAAAAATAACCCTATCATTTGAGAAGACGCTAAAAGCGATAAACTAGCAAGACTTCTATCTGATAATATCTAGTAGTATTTTTTGCTTATTCCTCGACAGACAATTCAGAGAGGATTCTAGGTTGATAGGTCTCAGCCTTATACTTCTACCTCATTCAATAATTTAGTACATAAAACTTTGCAGAATATTTGGTACAATATTTAGCGCAATACCCTGAATCAGCATCAGTAGGAAATTCACAAATAAGGTATAGTTTTTTTTTCATATTTTTTTCATATAATTTCCAATGTCTTACATGGCGAGTAGTATGAGTACAGACTCCCCCACAAATGGAACCATCTTTCTTGATAAACTGGCAAGTAACACAATCCATGTAAGTATTTTAGGATATAAAAACTTTTTTACTTTTAATTTTATAATAAATATGTATTTAAATTATTCAGTATTAAGATAAGTTATAAATGACTTTTCATACTAATGTTATAAACATATCAGGCTAACCGACAGAACGCAAGTCCGCTTACAAAAATAAATATATGGGGCCTTTGCAATAGAAAGGGGGGAAACAGCCGGAAAAATCAAAAGTGAGTTAATGCTAAATTTGAACATATTTCAGCATAAAAATCATATTTGGCATATAAAGTAAAATTAATTTTTCCCGGCAGTTTCCCCCCTTTCTATTGCAAAGGCCCCATATAATCCTAAAACTAATCACATGATAATTATAAATGGACCAGTATATTGTAAAATGCTACTCGAAGGCTATATTATATGCATTGAAAAGAAGAAAGGCTTTTGATTCTGCCTTTACACGAATTTAAAATATTAAGAAGATATTTTTCTTTCATTTCCTATCACATTTGGAGGATTGTGTCAGAAAGAAGTTTGCTAATACTGATTAATAAAAAATAAGTCTATTACAAATCTTGCTCCAAGTCAATTGGTACAATTTCACTTTATGTCAACTATTAAAATTATGCTGGGGGCGTAAAGAGACAAAAGCTAAAGGAATGATGTACTCATGAAATTCCTCCATCACCTGAATTTAACCTTTTAAAGTATAGGCCAAATTCTTTATATTATGCATTCACTAAAACAAATGCTTTAGAACTGGAACAAATATTAGCTCTCGAATGTGTAGTTACGCAGTAGAGTTGGAAGAAGATCCCAATGAATATATGGACATGAAAGTACGGGAAAGTTTAATAGGAGAAGAAATTATCTGTCATAGACTTAGGATGACAGAGTCACAACCTTGTGACTTGATACTGATGAGAAATGGCAAAATTAATAAGCATACTTCAGGAGAATGGTATCCTTTGGTAAAAAGTGAGTAAAAAGCCAGTTTATAGGTAAGGTGTTTGGATAAGAGGGTCAATTTGTTCTTTATAACTAAGTGATATAAAATTCTGAATTATTATTTTTTGTTCGCTCGGAAATATTTTTCAAATTAAACTTTTTTATACGTAATATAAAATTAGTACGTTTTAATATTCTTGATTATACTGTCATAAAATAATATGGTAAAAGTTACTACAGATTTTATGAAATGCTATAAATGGACTTCTGAAACTCTATCATCTGAACTAGCTAAATACACAGAGGAAATTAATGAAAGTTTGAAGGATGATCGCAAAGTAAGATCCAATGCCAAAATGCGTTTTCGACAATTAGAGCTTACTAAGAAACAAGTAGAAGTTCTCATTTCTATTCGACCTACTGGAAAGCATGAAGAAGGCAGGGATACTATTGATAAAATTGCCCAAGAAATTGTGGAAAATGATTACCTGTCTGAGAAAATAAAACAAATTTCATATGATTTGGGAAGTTCTGCGCCTAATCTAGTCATCAGAAGTTCTTGATTTACTTTATTGCAAAAAAAGTTATGGAATCGTGAAGCTAATCGTCTCAAAAAGAAGCGACCAAAATTCCTCATATTATTAGTGAATCGAATGAAATTCAGGCACGACAGCTTGTACTTGACAAATTTGAAGGTGTTGATTAGCCTGAACACTTCTTCTTAGAACCAGTTTGTGAAAGACTCAAAAAATGTGATTTCTCCTTATTACCTTCTAAGGAAGATTTGGTTGATATAATGATGATGTTAAGCATGCGACCGGCAGATATGACAACTCTTCATATTTATAAATATGAAGCATCAGATGAAATCTGATATGACCCTAAATATTCCTGGTATTATACTGGCTACTCTAAAACTAAAGAAGAAACAGGAGTAGGGGAACTTTGGCCTTTCCTCTTAATGGAAAAGGATCCAATATAAGCAAAGGAGTTACTTACCTAGATTCAGAAAGCAATATCAGAAAAATTCACCTTCTTACGAAAAAACAAAAGCGGTATAGTTAATGTAAATCCAATTAATTTCACTTTAGTTCAACATGGGATTATTTCGAGTAAATTGGGGAAGATAGGTACAGACTATGCTAGTAGGATTCATGGAGGTAGGAACGATTCTTATCGTTAATATTTATGAAAGTTGACTTACAAACAAATACAGTTAAACCTTGATATAGCGAACTCTTGATATAGCGAATTTTTAAATCAAATATATTAAAATTACCTTTACTATAATGAACTAGCCAATTAAATTCTTTAAAAAATTCATTATAAGCTTATAACGAAGTTGATATCCAGATCCTAGAATTCGTTATATCAAGAGTTCACTGTAATAAGTCACCATAAATCAGTAGAAAGATATGGCATAATGAATGACCTACTTTGCAATTGATTGAAGGGAACCTCTGACCTGGCAAAGTCATTCAAGTTCTTTGATGAAAACTAATTATATACAGTATATAGATTAGAGGATCAGGGTATTCATTTATTAATTTTATTATTTTGCTCAATATAATATATACTAAGGAATGGTATCACTGTTGTGAAGTCTAGAGCTTAAGATCATGTGAATTAATTATGTCAATATATTTGAATATGTTATTACAATATATTTTAGGGAGAATTTATTAAATCTATGTTGCGGGCAGTTTTTTTTTTAGGAAATGTACTACAGTATTTATAAATAGCCGATATTTGTCATCTCAAATGATAAGCAGGCAGACAAACAGACACAATGTATAGAAGTAAATAGTCCTTCGTTAACGTTCTGGACTAATAAAATACCACAAAAATGGTAACCAATCAAATGCATTCATCTAATAGTACAGATATCAAGCAGGAAGTTATCAGATGTACAGAAAAAATAGCCAAATTACTTAAACCTGAATAAGATGCAAATATATATAATATACTTTCTATTGAAAATAGGATACTAAAAAAACAATTGGAAGATTATCATTCCTAACCTAATACTTTAGAAAGGAGGTAAAAAGATTGAAAAAAGATGTGAGATCCTTAAAAATCGAATTAAAAATCTAGACAAATGTGTAAATAGGGAGACTGTGGTCGACTTAATACAAGAAATAACCTTCTCGCCAAAGATCAAAAAATGTAAGGGTTTCTCCTATTCATCTGAGTCTTCCAAAGATTCTGATTCAGTTGAGATAAATCAGGTAAAAGATAAAAAGACTATTCCTCATAAACACCAAAGAAAAGTACGATGAAAAAAGGTTAAATGGGTTGTAATTTAAAGTGAGCTGAGCTGAAGGGGTTCGAAGAATTAGGCACTTTACATGATACCTTACTGCATAGTTAAAAGTAGAGCTCCGAACAGGTCGGGTCGGGTCGGGTAATTGACTTGACCCGACCTGATAAGGTCAGGTCGGGTCAGACATA
>CAMKVN010000836.1:0-23358 GCA_946474995.1 Funneliformis geosporum
TTAAAAAATTCATTATAAGCTTATAACGAAGTTGATATTCAGATTCTAGAATTTGTTATATCAAGAGTTCACTGTATTAATATAATTAAAAGTAAATTCTAAATAGTTTATTATGAATTAATCATAAAATTTTTTAAAAAAAATTTTTTTAAAAATTTACAAACTTTTAGCTTCTAATTAATATTAAATTTTATTAAAAGATAAAATTTATTATAATATATTATATATTTATATTAATTAATTTTTAATAATTTATAAAAGTAAATCAGAAGAAAATTTATAGTAAATAAGCGGGCAAATTTGTCTGCAAAATCTCATGATCTAAGAAATAATAAATATTCATAAAAATAAAAGATTTTTTATAGTAAATTTTATATGAATAAATAAAATTTCTTATAACGTCAATTTTTTAAACTTTATTATTATATTAAATATTTAATATTATATAAAACTAATATGATTTGTTTTGTATTTTCATAATGAATTTGCTTATTAAATTTTGATTTTAAAGCATTAAGAATTTTTAATTCTGTATAATTAATCAAAATATTATTAGTTATATTTTTAAAATACTAAACAACTTTCTCTAAACTACTTAAAGTTTCTTTATTAGAAAATACTAATATTTGTTTTTAATTCATTATCCTCTTCTATATCATCTCTTTCAGGTTTTAAAATTACTGCAGCAATAATTTCTTTATTGATTAATAGCTTTATTAGTATTTTATCATCAATATAATAAATCGTTTTGCTGTAATAGAAACTTGTAAATTTAATTTATCAATTATTTCTTATAATCCTATTAATATACTATTAATATTTTGACTCTGATCAGATTCATTTTCTTCAGGATTATTTCAGATAAAATACCTGTTTTTTCCAAAGTATTTAACTGTACTTGATTTTACAATGTTTCATGCTTCACTAACAAATATTATAGTGTCAAGAATATTAACTGCTATTATATTAGAATTGCTTTCTTGAGTTGAATCATATGTTTTCACTCTATTTGAAACCAATAATTTTTTGTATTGAGCCTAAAATTATGTATGAATACACGTTAAAAGAAAATTTTAAATAGTAGAAAAATTCAATAATTGTTTTACCTTAAAGCTGTTAATAATACCATGTAAATGAGCAGTTATATTAGGGAAAAGAAAATGTACATTAATATTTGATAATTGAATAGTTTCGTTTAATAATTATGTAGGCATATTATCTGCCAATAATAATATTTTATGATTTTACCGTTTCATTAATTGATTAAGTTTATATAGATAATCATACTACATTAATACTTGCATTCACGCAATACGATTCAATAATACTAAATAGGTAGATAATCTTTTTAATTCCTTTTAAAACCTGTGGAGTCTGCCATTTATGTATTACTAATGCAGATAATTTATGGCTTCTATCAGCATTACAAGTTCAAATAACTGTACTAGAAATATAATGGTCTGAAAGCATTTTTGATTGTTCTAAATTCCAAAATAAAGCTGATAATATATACATAAAATTAGTTAATAAATTGTAAATTTGCACTCAATTTTAACCTGTTTTTACCCGTTTCATCAATATTATAAACATCACAAAGATCATATTGTTCATGCAGAATTTTGTGCTCTACCGAAGGTTAACTCCAAAATTATGTGGGCAGATACAGCGTTTTGAATCCATATCAAATTTGAAAACACAAAACCAATGGTTTAATGACCATGCTTCGACCGTAGGATTCGCAAGAGAAATTTTTGAATAATTTGCAAGTAACTATTGTCTCATTACTTACCTTTCACGTTATTTTCTGAAAATCTGTAAAAATTCGATAGCACAAGCACTCGTGAAATTCCCGCAAAACGACGCAATCGTCCAAGCACCCGCCGCCTTTTTTCATCACCTGGGATGTAAGGCATTGTGTTAAGAAAATCTAAATGTCGCTTAAAATAAAATTATTTATCCCGTGTTTACTAATGGTCACCCGTGATTTTTCATAGTAAAATGTGAAAATATCAAATGATTTTATGACGTGTTACTAATTATTATTATATTTATTATTTATGCCACAAATATAAAAACTAATGTTAAAGTTTAAAAGTTACATTCGTCAGAAGAAAATTCATCAGATGTAGTATTATTAGTATTCAATTTTGAACTTGGTTGAGCTATTAATGCCATTGAAATTAATTCCTTGAATTTAATAAATCAACATCATGTTTCACAGTTTTTGCTCTAAATTTTCTTTTAGATATTTGTGCAACATTTTTAAGAGGTACAATATAATATATAATTAATTTCTTGCGAAATCCTTCAAATTGTGCAACCCAATCTTGAGTTGACTTTTCAGTATTTCTAATTATAGTTTTGTTCCGATAAAAATTTAAGTTTTTCTTGAATTTTAGAAGTTAGGTAAAGTAGAAATTGAAGCTTCAGAAATTTGTTAGAAAGGTGAAGAGCACTTGCACTAGTAAAAGCATGTTTGAAGTATTTTTATTGTTTTTTATTAACGCGTTGAGGCACTTTTCAATTTGTTTTTAGTCGCGGTTAAAAATTTGGATATAAAAAGAATAAGTGGTAAAAAGCAAGGATTAGTTATTTTCATAGTAAAATATAGTGAATCACGGAGCGTTTGTCTCCAGGGGTAAAAATGTTATTTCACATCCATGGATTGCCGTGAAAAAACTATTACATAAACAATACAAAGAAAATGTATATTCACATCACATTGATTATTTTTCTTAGTAATATCTTTTTAATAATATTATATTGGTATTGATGAATAAATTTTAGCCTGAATTAAAATTGCACTTCGATTAAAATTTCTTGATGATGCCCGTTGAATTTGGAAATATCGAATCATTTCGAAACTATAGTTTTTCTAACTTTATTTTTATGCGGAAATCGAACATTTTTAAAACCATAATACGTAAATATCAGGGCTGATTGAGCTGATTGTAAATAAAACTATATTTTTATTTGGTTTTAATTGATTGATTATAATAAACTTACTCGTTATTTAAAACATTTATTTTTGAAAGCATTATTTTATAATTTTTGTCCAATTTTAGATTATGTCGCATTATATTAATTTAGATTTACCATTATCATTATTTAGTAATAAAAGAAATATTCGCACTAGGTTTTTGAGTTTGATTAGCGTAAAGTTTTTGATTTATTTTCGATTCTGTATCACTAAATACATACATGATTCATAAATCTGCACTCATACTACCAACGCGAAGTTAAATTATTTATGGTCAACTCGATTACACGTGAATAAAAAAATTTATCAAATGTCGTTGTACAAATACATGTTATTTAATAGACGTAATTATATCGTGAAAATTTGAGACAAGGTGATTTCTTAAATCAATAAGAAGATAGGCTGAAGAAAAAAAAATACGTAATCAGTTCCAATCAAAACTTTGAGAAAATTTAGGGTGTCCATAAGACAATAAATTATCCTTATTTTTTTTGCATAAACACTCTTTATTATCTAAGATGACTTCAAAAACTGGTTTGAATAATAGACTATCATACCATTTTCCTGCGTATGAAATTTCAAGATACAGGAATGTGCAACCGGGATAGTAACATTACGATCGTCCGCATTATCATATAGATGAGAAATATCGAGAGATAATTCGGATAAAAATTCAAAAGCCATTGTATTGTAATGAAAATATTCATTTTGTTTTTCATTTAAAGGAAAAAATCTCGTGATGAAATAAATAATCAATATACAAATTGCTTACGTTTTTCCAGCCAAAAATCCCAATATGGCTTTGCTTTTACGCCACTGACGTAATAAAGTAAACTTTCTTAAAATAAATTCACATATTATTAAATCACATGGTTTGTCAAATTTTGGGAAGTCCATGTTCCACGAATCGAAATTTCAATTCTCTTTTTTTTCCCCCATCTCTTTTGTCAAACAATATTTCTTGGCAATTCGTACCATGACTTTAAAATTTCATTGCGGTCTTTTAAAAGATATTTCTTTGATGTTAAATGATGGGGATGATCATAATGTAATTATTCAAGTCGGAGAAAATCAAAATACAATAGAATTTCGTGCACATTCTAATATATTGAAAGCTCGTTCACCTTATTTTAAAAGGGTATTCACATCTGGATTGGTTACAAGGAGTAATAATATGTTTGAAATTAAAAAAACAAACATTAATCCTACAGTTTTTGAAATGATTCTCAAGTATGCGATATCAAATTTAGTTGAACGTTTCTTTAAACTATTATTGTAAACTAAATTTTTGATTCTTTCGGATAATAATTATAGGTACATTTACGCGGGTGAAGTGGATTTAACCGATAAGCTTGGATCAGATATTTTTGAATTGCTAATTGCATCTGATGAATTAATCCTTGAAGAGTTATTTAATGATGTTCAAAATTATTTAATTGAAGAACTTTCAGTTTGGATTCAGAAAAATATTAATGAAGTACTTCCTACAGCGTTTAAACTTACTAGTTGTAAAAGATTACAAGACCATTGCATTGGATTAATTTGCGCCCTCCCGTTACCATTTTTCTCTTCCGACAGCTTTACATCATTGGATGAGAAAATTATTTATTGTCTTCTTAAATGTGATTACCTGCAGATGGATGAAATATTAGTTTGGGAGTTTTTAATTAAATGGGCCATCGAACAAACTCCCGGTTTGGGAAGTAGCCGAGAAAAATGGACGGAAAAAAGTTATAAGGATTTAAAGGTTACGTTGAATAAATTTATCCCTTTAATTCGATTTAGAGATATTAGTTCGAATGATTTCTACCTTAAGGTTCATCCATATGAAGCCATCTTCCCTCCTGAAAATTATGAATCTCTATTGGGATTTTATTTGAATCATTCCTTGTCAGCAATGACTTTACCATCACGAGACAAAATGTGTCAGATTGATTCATTGATTATTGGACCAAACCACGTCGCTGTAATCAATAATTGGATCAAAAGGGAGAAAGGCTTACCATATACACTTTTATATCGTGGTAGCCGTGATGGTATTAAATCAGATGTCTTAAAAAATAGATGTTATCGTCAATCGCCATGCTTAGTTTTAGTCAAGGTCCGTTCTTCACCGAGGATATTTGGCGGATACAGTCCTATCGGGATTTATTTTTGTACTGGTGGTCAATGGCATAGAACATCAGGTAGTTTCATCTTTTCTTTTGAAGACAGTGAAGATGATCAAAACATGAAAGTAAGTCGTGTGACAAATAATAATAGAGCGTTATATGAATTCTATGATTGCGCATTTAACTTTGGTGGTGGAGCTTTATTTATGGATAATGACAAAAATTTACACGTTAATTATAATCTTAATTATCAATGTAATTTGGACGAGTTCGCTTCGAGTTATGTTATTAAGGAAGTTGAAGTTTTCAAATTGGGGGGCTGATACTTTTGGTTATTCGACATCGATGTTTCAGTTCTGAGGATTAATGTTATGTGATGAGACATAATATTTTTTATTAATAATTTTAGAATGTGTAGGGAATTACTGCGCCACACACGTTAATATCCGATGACAACATCTTTGTCGTTTTCTACCAAAGTGAAAGTTCCAAATTTATTAATTGAATATTTATCAAGAATTTAGGAATATAAAATTCGAAGCAAATGATGGAATTGTATCGTGCTATAAGATGTAAAACGTTGCAATCTGAATCAGTTTATAAGGGAAACGTCAAAAAAGGAGTAACGCGATTCGATCAGACCTTTATTTGGTTATATGACGAACATATTTTAATAAAAATAAACAAAAAAAAAAGAGATTTGTAAGAAGACATAAATGACATAAATGTGAGGAAGTATAAATACATATATGACTATGTATGCCACAATGTATTACAAATCACAAATTAAAAAAAACCGCCACCAGTTATTATGCCGATTACCAAGCATGTCCGAGGAATTTATAAAGGGGCGCGAATAAATCAGCCCAGTCTAAGGCCGAAACTTAATAAGTTACCATTTAAGGCAAGTGAATAAAAAAAGTATGGTGTGGCGACATAGTAATTTTACGCGGGAGAGTTCAATTAAGTGTTTTTTCACAATTTTACTAGTAACCAGAAAATCAGATTTGGGTTCAATAAATTCCCTTGGTGTTCTTTCCAACATTGAAGCTTAATTAAGACTAACAGGTTTATTATCTTGAACCAAATTGCTGGATAGGATCTTTATTTGTGGCATTAATTCGAATGTCTTAATGCGATCGTTAATCACCATGCTTAGCTTTTTTGGTCAAAAGTAAGTTTTAAATTTTTTTTTTTTTTGATTTTCTTTTCGAAAATGATCACATTCAAAATACGAAATAAATCGTATATGAGATTTTGCGTTTAATTTTGATGGAGAAATGATATAATTACATATAAATGCCTATTTAGTAAAACTGTAGTTTTTTTTTAAAATAATAATAATAATAATAATAATTGCTATTAAGTAATAAATCTATTTAAAACGTATATAAAACAATATATAAAACAATAAATTAATAATACAAATTTTTTTTTTTATAAAAAAAAAAAAATAGAGGGAAGGAGAATAAAAAAATCAGAAACACAGACAGATAAATAATACAATTATACTCAAACATTTACACTAAAAATTTCCAGCTCTTCTGCCTCAAAGCATTTTTCATCATCATTTAAAAGACAAAATTCATAATCAGATTTATCACAAATTCCATTAACACCATCTAAAATCAAATCTCCATTACCAAAATATAATATTAGGTTAAAATCATCACAATCGTAAATAGAATTTTTACCACCTTCCAGAATCCTGCTGATTTTTCTATTTGACAAGTCTGATGATTCATTATCAAAGGAAAAAATAAAGCTATCGTTAGAATGTATCCAAAAATTACTCGTACTCCAGCCGACAGGATTATATCCCCCAATGATTTTATTTGAATCCTTAATTTTAACAATGGCTACACATGGTCCATTATTATTGCAATGTTCATGAAATCTTTTTGTGTTAAATCCATCTACCGAACCTCTATATAATAAATTAAATTCATACTTATTTGACTTCGATATTAGATCACTATTTTCTAAATCTATCTTGTCAACCCAATTGGAAATGATATTTGCATGCTTTGAGTTAATTATCAAAGAATTTATATACCCTCTTCTTGGAAGTGATGGCATTCCTATTTTTGTGGGTGTTCCAATAAGGTAGTATGACATTAAGTCATCATATATGTCGTTTGGAATAATTAACTTGTAAGGTTTGATCTTTTCATAAAAATCATCGGGATTAATTTCTCTGAACCTTATTCTATAAATCAAGGGATCCAAAGTTTTCTTTAAAGCCTCTCCAAATTGAATAATGTTCCATTTTGATAAGATGATCGTTTTATTAAATTTATGATTAAAATTGTTATGAATTTGAGTGATACCCCATTCGAGTAGGTATTCCCATAAATCTATCTCTTCAATATATAAATTATCTAAATCTAAGATTAAGCTTAAAATATTCTTGCTAAGTCGTAATGAATCCCTTGATGAGAAAAATGACTTTGCTTCCAAACATAAATACTTTACACAATAATTTTGTAATTTTCTACAATTTGCCAATTTAAATATCGTATTTAATACCGTGGAAAAATTCTTTTGGATCCATGGCTTTGCATGATCGACTAAATAAGACTGTGTGTAAGCTGTTGCTTCGAATAAACATAATCTGAATGTCGTGAGCAGAAAGGAAAATATTGTCTCGTCCGCTACATTTGAAAAATCCATTATTCCCGTGTATATATAGCTGTGAAAGAAACAAAATTAAACAAAATATATTAATTAATAAAGTTTTGAATTGTTTCTTTTTCTTTCTAAAAAAAGGTAAACAAAAAAGAAAAAAACTTACATCATGATCATCTCGAAGACGTTCGGATCAATTTCCATCATTTTGAGACATATTGTATTATCCTCATTAAATATCCTTCCTTCCGACAGTAATAGTTTAAAATAATTTGAACGAGCATATAATATAATTGAATGTGCTTTAAATTCTTTTTCCTTGACTTTGATAATAACATCATAATTATATGAATCTTTAAGCAAAGATAAGAAATCGGATGAAAGGTTTGGTAAGATTTCTAACTGCATTGTATATCAATAAAATTTTTTTTTTTAATAAAAAGATAATAATTGCGATTGGGAATATAGAAAATATGGGGGTAAAAAGATTTTTTTTTTTTTTTTTTTTTTTGTATGTACTGCTAAATTAAATTAAAAAAAATATTAATTTATGTAAAATTATTTCATTATTGTATCAGATGGTTCTTTCGTGTAACAAGAATAATCTTTTCGATACTAAGCCAAAATATGGAAGATCCTTTTTTTTTGGTATTTAAACCAAATTTGATTTAACTCTTATGCACAATTCTTAACTTGTAGGTTGGCGTCCCTTTGAATAAAAAGAATTTTTTGATTTGAAGATCAAAAAAAGAAACCTCCTCACCAAACTTGCTGTCGATCACTTCTCGAATTGTATAATTCGATTGTCACAATTATAAACTTTATTTAAGTAATATTCTATATTACATAAAAATACAGTTTTACTTTATAAGTAACTTTTGATCTCTTTTTATTCTTTTATTTATATAAAATTCTCTTAAAAGTTGATGTCAAAATTGATATTAATTGATGTTTAAATGAGTTGTTTTTTTTAATATGAGTTGTTTTATTTTAGAAGTGATCGACACAAAAAAAGATCATGGAATTTGTCCCAATTCAATTCGGCGACCAAACTTGAAATTATTTCATTTTTGATCATCCAACTAGCAAATTTAGTGTTGATTGTCTCAAGTTAGCCATTTACTCCTAGGACTTTTATTTATTTATATGGCATGTTTAAAATATTACCAAGAATTCTAAAAAAAATTCTTAAATTCTGACGCTTGGTTTCCTAATCTGAAGTTTTAATCAGATCTTGCCTGATTTGGAACACAATATCCAAATTAGAGATCTTGGATTACAGGTTTTTGATCAAGTTAATGGTGGTACTACGATACTCCAAATTTTTGAACCCTTTTGAAAAAATGGGGAAAAAATTAGATGTTGGACCATTCCAAACTTGGCAAAATTGATTTTCCCAATTTTAAATTCAAAGTTCATTTAAATCACGTTGCTGGTCATGTGATGTAAGAGCAAATCGTTCCCATTTTAGCACTAATATTATTAGACTTTTTTGGGTGACTATGAGCAAAATCCCTACAAAAAAGTATTCATCTTCAAATCGAATAATCGTTGCATAAGTTTCCTCAATTTACTATATAAATCACGGACCGTTTGTAATATCAAGTATAAAGCAAATTAAAATTTAATCTTCAGTTATCGTTATTTTGTAATTAAATATTTATTCAAATTAATCACTTTTCTGAATATTATAATCATTATTATTTTATTTTAAATTAGTACATAACGATAATATGATAATTTGTAAATTCTCTTACAAAATAGTAAAATCAAAAGATATACCTTCTCAAAGTTCTTTTATAATCTTAAAATAATTGAATAATGGAGGCATTGAATGAATTGATCGTTTTATAAATATTTATGAATTTTTGAAATCAAACAATTGACAAATCATAATTTTGTAGTTTTCGATATAAAATTATATGCAAAAAACAAAATCATTAATTTTATAAATAGATTTTGTTCATTTAACTTTTCATAAATTAATGTATTCATTAGTATCATCCCTTTCTGCTGCTTTTTGATACCAATAAAAAGCCTTTTCAATATTCTTTTCCGTTCCTTTACCATTTTTATATAAAAATGCAAGTTTAATTTGTGCTATAATATTTCCACTTTCAGCTGCTTTTTGATACCAATAAAAGGACTTTCAAAATTTTTTTCTAAATTTGTACTATTTTATATAAAGTTGCAAGATTATTTTGTGCTATAGTATTTCCACTTTCAGCTGCAATACGATACCAATAAAAGGCCTTTACAAAATTATTTCTACTTTCATATAAATTTGCAAGATTATTTTGTGCTATAATATATCCATTTTTAGCTGCTTTTTGATACCAATAAAAAGCATTTTCTGTTCCTTTACCACATTGATATAAAAATGCAAGATTATTTTGTGCATCTATTTGTTCATTTTCAGCTGCTTTTTGATACCAATTAAAGGCATTTTCAAAATTTTTTCTGTTTCTTCACCATTTTCATATAACAATGCAAGATTATATTGTGCATCTATTTGACCAAGTTCAGCAGTTTTTAGATACCAATAAAAGGCTTTTTCTAAATTTTTTTTTATTCCTTTACCATTTTTATATAAAGATGCAAGACTAATTTATGCATTTGTATTATTATTTTCAGCAGCTTTTTGATACCAATAAAATGCCATTTCTAAATTTTTTATGGTTCCTTTACCATTTTCATATAAAAATGCAAGACTATTTTGTGCATCTATATGTTTATTTCTGCTGCTGTTTGATACCAATAAAATGCAATTTCTAAATTTTGGTCTGTTTTTTCTACTTTATAATATAAATTGCCAAGATTATATTGTGCATCAATATTATTATTTTTTGCTGCTTTTTGCAAATTAATTAATGTTTTTTTATAATCCTTTTTTGTTTTAATTTCATTATAATTATTAAATCCATTCCCAAAATAATGTTTAATTTCTTTTGCTTTATTTATATTTTCTATTAAATTAATATTTTTTAAAATATTTTTTTCATTGATGTTTCCATTTTCTGATGCTTTTTTATACCAATTTAAAGCTTGATTTTTATCTAATTCAATTCCTATTCCATTGAAAAAACAATTTCCAAGTTGATATTGAGCATCAGAAAAATTTTCTTCTACCAATTTTTCATAAATTTTAAATGCTTTACTAACATCTTTTTCAACTCCTATTCCTAGTCTAAAGCAATCTGCCAAATAATATTTTGCAGTTATATTTCCATTGCTAGCAGCTGTATAATACCAATAAATGGCTTTCTTTCTATTTTGCTGGATTCCGATGCCATATTCATAGCAATGTCCTAAATAATATTGTCCTAAAATACTTCCATTTTCTACAGACTTTATATACCAATTAAATGACAGATTTTTATTACACTCAATTCCATATCTATTATAATAACATTTAGCAAGATAAACCTGTGAAATCGAATAATTTTCTTTGGCTGCTTTTAAAAATAATTCAAATGCTTCAGTACTATTTTCATTTATACTAATATTATAATAATAAAGTAATTCAAGAAACCATATATATTGTGAATTATGTTGATTTTTTAACCAATCTAAAAGGTCTTCTATTGAATTTAATTGTGATATCTTTTGCTTAATAAAATGGTTAATTTGGTCTAAAGTAATACCTTCATTATGCTTTTTAATTACATATTTAATTAACCTATCAATGGTTATATGATTTATAAATATCGAGTCAACTGAATCTCTTGAAAACTTTCCAACTTGAAAAATCGAACTTAATAATATATCTTTAAATTCCGATATACCTGTTTGAAAAGTTTTTTGACTTTGTAAACTAGTATTGCTTTGTCTAACATCATTATATGAATTAATAGCTTCAGATAATACCAAATTCTCTATATTTTCATCAGTTGATTCAAAACTAGATCTTTCTTCTATTGATAAATTAATTAATGAATTATTTACAATATCTTCAGTTAATCCTAAATCTTCATCTCTTTCTTTAAGGTTAGATTTACCCTTCATCGGTAAATCAATTTTTTTTTCAATAAAATTGGCATCAATAATATCACTTTTTTCAAGAGAAATGATTGCTTTTAGTGTTGAAACAACTTTTTGTATGTTTGGACGATTATCGGCTTCATATTTCCAACATACTAATTGAATGAATAGATAAAGATTAGAATTCTTTTCTAAAAGTAAATTTTATTATCTAGATAATTAATTACCTTGATATAAATTACTATATTCAGGTGGTGTTCCATCAACAATTCTTTCTCTTTTTCCATTTAATATAAGCAGCATTAAATCTGCATCGTAATCAATACCTTTAAATGGTTGATATCCGCTTGAAATTTGCCACATCAAAACTCCAATACTATAGACATCGGATTTTTTATTTAGTATGTAATCCTTATTTTTATCTAAACTTTTTGGATCCACGTAAGGTAATACACCAAATTCTTTAGATGATTCTTCAGCAAATTTTTTTGATACACCAAAATCAGCTAATTTAATTATTTTCTGATGTATAAGTACATTCCCGGCATGCTATAATTTTATTAAATATAAATTATTATTATAAATAAATGAATAAATAAAAAATTGTTATATAAAAAAATTTAATTTTTTACCAGGTCACAGTGAACAATTTCACAATCATGTATAAATTCTATAGCACTTGCTAATTGTAAAGCTAGCTGGTACTTGTCATACCATTCAAGTTCTTCAAAATTTTTATTTAGATAATGGTTTAGTGTACCGCTGTCGGCATATTCCAAGACCAAAGAGTATTTGTTTATTTGATGAATAGCGTTCGCTATTTATAAAAATAAGAAAAATTAACTTTTTATGAAATATTCTGAAATTATAATACGTTATTCCTAATTTTTTGAAAATCAACCCTTTTATGTAATTTTATCTAAAAAAGAATTTAAATTTTAACAATGTATTGAATAAATCTTTTAAATAATTTCATTTGTACCTACCTCATTTACAACTTCTTTCAGAGTGATTGCATCATTATTAAAAGATTTCAAAGCAAAAAAACGATCGGGATTTTTCCAATTAGCACGAACAACTTTTCCAAATGAATCATTTCCTATTGGTTGTAAATCGAAAAATTCCGAATATTCATAATAACTGAGATATTCATCAGTAATTGATTTTTCTAACCAACTAATATCAAAATTAGATATTTCAAGGTTAGTTGACATTTTTTTTTTATATTTTCTTTCACTGCGTCGTTAAAAGAGGAGAATTTATCCAAGTTTGCTAAATTTGTGCAAAAAACTGTGATCAGTCAAGTGGACCAATAAAAAATTTTGATCTATATTATTGGTTCATTAATGTACACGTAAAAATATGTGAAAATTGGCTCACATAAATTAACTATAAATATAATGTCACAAGAAAATTTTCTATTTTTATAAAAAAAGTTTATTGCTGTGTCATGGTTTCGTAATTTTCTTTTCTAGAAAGTTAAAGTTTTAACAGAAATATTCTCAGTTTATTAATTGTAATATTATTTTATTTGCAAAGAGAAATTTATCTAGAACTGTCATATGCGTTTAATTATTATTATTTTTTTTTTTGTTTTAGAAAATAAAATAAATAAAAAAAGAATCGATTCTAACGATATTGCTTCCCAATATGACGAACTGTTACAAATGAGTCATTTAAATAATTTAGTTAAAATTTCAATATATTGTAAATTTTATAATTTGTTTCAATAGAAAAATTTGAAAAAGTTTTTTTTTTTTTTTTTTTAAACAGATAAATATGTAATACGACGTTCATTTAATTTCTTACTGTCATCTACTAAAGTATTTCTTTTTGTTATCTTTCCACATTGTAATATAATGCTATGAATTTCAATTGATCTCACCTAATTACTACGGGAAATATGCGGAATTAATTTTTGATTATTTCTAATTGTGGACTGTCAATTTGAACCCAGATTCATTAAAATAAAATTTGCCAAATTTATTTTATTTGTGACTTTCAATTCTTTCAAAACTTATTTTTTTGCAAGAAAGAGGTTGAAAGAGTTTTCCAAGATTGATGTGTGGTTTGTAAAACTTTAAGTGGCCATAAACTTTAAAAATTACATGAAACATTACGTCATTAAAAGAATATGGTTATGATACCTTAATTTTGTCTGAATTAATTATCCAGTAATATTAAATTTTTAGCCCTAAATTTCTTTTATGTAATGATAAAGTCAATTACAAATAATAGAATTATCATCTAATTCTTTCCATCTAATAATTTTGATTCAGATAGAAAAAATCCCGTGAATAACGACATTTACGAATAATTGCTTTGGTGCTATATGCGTATATTAATTCATGGTTGCTCGTTGCAACTATATATATAGAACTTTGTTGGTAATCTTTTTGTCATCAGATAAGCAATTAATTTTCAAAGATCTTATATCGGCTTTTAATTTACCGAGTCATTTGCAATTCTAAAGTCGCTATTAATAAAAGTAGATGAAGTACATTCTTTCCTTTCGAATTTGATTTATATTCTTGAAATTAATAGGTTGAACGTTGTAAAATTTCTTTCGGATGGGGATTGGTTACTTATTAACCAAATTGTATTTTTCTTCTTAGAAGGGTGGAATTCCTTTACGAGTACATAAGTCTGCAAAGTTAGTGATACATTGGTGGATTACCAATGGATACTTATGATTCGATACTTTCTTAATACTTTTAAAAGTTTGTTTTAAAAATGTTCGAAATAAAATTTTATATTGGTAACATTATTTAAGATTTTTTAATTTTGTACGATTAAGTTATAGATTTTTGTGGAAGTAATGCGAACAAGCACGTGATGCTTTATTTTTTATTAGATTAAAATTGCACATCGATGAACATACATACATGCAAACAAAATAATATAAGGGAAAAAAGCTTGTATTATTTATCTAATCCTTTGACAACTCTTTCTACTTCAAAAACTTCAGATTCAACCGAATCAAAATCCGTAATTTTTACAATTTTCCCGTTAACATCTTTATAGCAAAAATTCATCTGATCATCTAAATGGTTATAAAATATTCTAATCATTTTCATATTTCTAGTATTCTCTTTGTTTTCGAAGCAAAAGATAAAGCAATTATCCTTAAATAATGATAATCCACCATCATTAGACTTATATGGTCTATACCCTCCATAAATTTTCGATGTTTTACTATCTCTGAAAAGCAATAAAATGTCCTTTTGAATATTACAAAGGTCACGAAATAGATCGGACTTGAATCTATAATAACTATGCGAAAGAAGTTTGAACTCGTATTTTTTCCCGTATAAGTAATCTTTTTCGAACTTCTCACCTATATCACCATCATTTTTTTTCAATCCAGTTAATAAATATAGGAACAAATCTTGGCTTGATAATCTTCGATTCCATTTGTATTTTTCCAAATCGTGGTGATAAAATAGTTGACTTTTGAAAAGAATCCTTCATGTAGAATTCCAAAACTCTTTCATAAAGATACTGGGGGAAAATTGGCTTATATTGATGAACTTTTGCAAAAAAATCTGCGGAATTAATACCCGAATATCTAATGAGTGGGATAAATTTATCTAAAGTCTTCTTCAATGCTTCATAATCTGCGTCATCCCATTTAGTTTTATCATCTTTTAAAACAGGAGTTTGTTTAATACCCCACTCAATTAAATTATCCCAGAGGACAATTTCTTCGATCTGCAGGTCATCTCGTTTAAGCAAGACATAAAGAATATCTTTATCCAGCGACAGAAAATCCCTTGATGTAATAAATGGTGAAGGATCTTCGCAGATAATTTCAATACAGTGATCCTGAAGTAGTTTACAATTAGCAATTTTAAAGGCCTTATGAATAACTAGGGCGATATTTCGTTGAATCCAATCCGACTGTTGTTTAATTAAATGAACTTGAACATGATGAATTAATCTCTTGAAATTTAATTCATCGGATACGTCTAAAAGACTAAGAACTTCATATCCAAATAGTTCGGTTAAATCCAACTTGTCGGTATAAATATAACTTAATAAATGAACAAAAGAGAAGACAAACTTAGTTAATTAGATGAATGTTATTTTACAAAGTCATAAATTTCATATTGCATACTTATGGATTAGTTCAAAAGTGGTAGGATTAATGTTTGGTTCCTTGAGTAACAAAAAAAAAGAATTTTTTTCGGCAGTCAAAGTTGGTAGTGCCTTTTCGAAATAAGATGAGCAAGCTCTTAATACGGATGAATGGGCAGCAAACTCTTTTACATCATTATTTTTTCCGACTTGAATGATTACATCATGATTTCCAATATTTTTTAACGTTGATGAAAGCCTGGCATGGATCATTGAAGTCATTCTTTTATCCTTTAACAAAAAGGATGTTGTGTAGTTTACGCTCTTTTGAATATTGCGAAACATTCTGCTGCTTTTTAAAAAAAATGAATCAATGAACAAGTTCTTCAAAAAAAAAATTTGATAATTTGATAATTTATGCTGATCATATATAAAATGACAATCTCGTTACCAAATCGACATTTCTATTTTTAAATATTTATAATGACGTGTTTCATGATTACATGATATGATGCCATGATAAAAAGTGATTACGTCTAAATAATCAAGTGTTACTAACAATTTTCGTTAATGAATAATATCAAAAAACATCTAAAAATACAGAAATTAAGAAAGAAAGTCATTCTATTCAAATAATAAATACCATTTTACTTTTATTTCCACTAGGTTTAATTTATAGTCGAAAATTCTTTACCTTTAAATAAAGTAAAATATGCTATAAAAATTTCTTTTTAGGCGCATTAAAAATTTTAACGAACATCTTAGGGTTAGCCATACAACGAAAATTTCTCCTTTTAAATTTGATAAAATTATTTGAATAATTGTTGTCACAGGAACATAAAATAATTCATTAAATACACAAGATAGCTAGCTGTACGAGGAAAGATTAATATGTGAAGTCATTGAACATCTGATTTTGGTGACTCGAATGACATCACCTTTAAGAGTTCCATGTAACATTTAGATGTTCCTTTATCATGGTTCATCTTGCATATGAAAGTTCCTGCTTTGCACCTCATGAAAAAGACGTTATTACTTTTACAATTGCAGCTGTGATGTCCCTTTTTAGTCCTTAAAAGCTTTCCCTTTTCAAAGCAAAATATATTTGGAATGCATACTTATATTCATACTTATATTGAAAAGAATGAATAGAATGTCTTCATTTTATCCTATGGATAAAAAAAATAAGAACTCACTAACAATTTTTAAAACTTTGATAATCTTGAATTGGTGAGGTTAAAGAGAAATATACTAACCTTTATAATTAGGCTAAAAACAAAAATGTCATCAAAATCTTACAAATCTGTATAATAACTTTTTTTAAAAGTTTGTTCGTCGATTAATAAGTTTGACAAGTGCTTTACGAGGGCACTCAAGTAATGTTATAGGACGAGTATTATTCAAGTTAATAAATTTGGATAATTATTAGTAATTCTCATCAATTATATTAGTGTTACTCTGATATTTTGAAAGAAACATAATAATTAACTAAAAGAAAAGAATGATAGAGAATTCTGAATATGTGATTTTTATTTCAAGAAGCTGTTTACTTCCATAAGAAACATGTCAAGGCTGAAAAAAAGATGAAGATAATAAAAAATAGTACCTGTTATTAAAAATATAAAAATATTATTTTACAACTTAATTAATGATACTTTATAATATATTATAATTTTAAAACTAAAGTTTTCAAATACAACAGATGTATAAATAATATATACAATTCAGACATTAGATAAACATAAATATACTAGAATATTTATTGTTGAAAAAATATTTATACTTCAAAAGAATATATTAGAAAGAAAAATTTTCTATTATAATAAATAATACTCTAATTAAATTTAGATAATATCTTTACACTTATACAGTATTTAAACATAGTAATAAAAAAAATTAAATTAATCAATAAATCAATTAAAACTTTAATAGCTGAATTATACTTATGAAATTATAGGTAAAAATTCATGCTAATGTAAAAGATTATTTTAATAAACTTTTAGATATTTTAAAAATTATACTTTAAAGATTACGGTAAACTCTTGATATAACGAATTCTAGGATCTGGATATAACTTCATTATAAGTTTATAACGAATTTTTTAAAGACTTTAATTGGCTAGTTTACTATAGTAAAGTAATTTTAATATATTTGATTTAAAAATTCGCTATATCAAAGGATCGCTATATCAAGATTTAACTGTATACTTAAATAATTACAGAAAATCAATATAATATTACTATAGTTAATAATAAAAGATTTATAAATAATTATAATGAATATATATTACTTAGTTAATTAAAAATTTTATTAATATATTAAAATTATCTTACATAAAGCATCTACTAGTCATAATTGTTTCAAAGTTTTAAATGCAATTTTTTAAAAAATTAATTATTTATAAAATAATATGAATAGTCAAAAATTGCATTTAAAATCATTTTTTTTTATTTTAAATGAACTTACAAAGCAGATAAAAATACATTAAAAAAATATAATTTGAAAGTTATATAAAATTTATATCAAATTATATCAAAAAAATCAGTTTTTTCAATAATGTTATATTATCAATTTAGAAAATGATCAATAAGATGATTGCTGATAACAAAATTTTTTTAGAATATTCTTGGATGGTTTTATACCTTTAATTTATTTATGATAATATAATGATTTAATAGTAAATACCAATTACTTACTTATAACTAACCCATATCCCTTCAATGGTTTCCTTTCAAATTTAGAAGAAATTTTACTTACATTTTAAGTTAAATTTAAATATATTAAAATTTAGTTATTAAGCTAATAATATTATTATAATAAAATTTATGATGTTTTTTAAGTATAATCAAAAAAAAAATTATATTAATTAGTAACTTTTTACATTAATTTAAGTTCAAAAATTTAAAAATATTTTAATAAAAGTATTTTCTTTATAAAAGCTAAAATATTTAATTTTTTATTTATTTTTATAATATTAAAAAAACATTACAAAATATATAAATTTATATTTAAATATTATTTATTTATAAAAAAATCATAAATTTAAAGTTAAAAATTTTGTATATGTTTTAATTATTAAAAATAAAATTTTATTTAAAAATAATAGATTTATAATAAATTTTATAACATATTTTAACTAAAAATTAAAAAAATTTTATAATAATTGATTGAAAATCATGATTAATTTGAATAAAAATGATTACTATTTAAGGGATACAGTCAACTCTCTATAAATGCATCCTTTATAAATGTATATCCTTTATAAATGCATTCTTTGCTTGGTTCTAAGCTAAGACTTATATGCTAAATACACATTTTACATATATTTTACTCTGTAAATACACACGTTGACAAAACATTTTTATAAAAATTACTTATAAAATTTTTTGTATTACATTAATTTTATATTAATAAAATATAAATTTATATATATTTATAAATGCATATCCTCTCTAAATGTATATTTGTATCTGGTTTCAAGAGGATGTATTTATAGAGAGTTGACTGTATATTAATATTATATTACTATAAGATTAATTAATAAATTAAAAAAGTATTAAACTTATTATATAAAATTAAAATTAGAGAAATTAGCTTGATCATTATTTTAAATTAATATTTTAAAAATTATACTTTATTATTAGAAAAAAATCTATGTATATTATTATGATTTATAATTATATAGAACTATTGATACCAATTATAAATAATATATTACTTCTCATTTTTTTGCATTAATCAAAATAAAAAAATTACACATATGATAAATAATTAATCAATTATCTATCAATCAAATATAATTATCAATTAATCAAAAATCAATTTAAATTAATCTGTTTAATTTAATATTAATGCGAATTAAGCCAAATATCAACTCTAATTGATCTAATTAAATGATGTAAAAATTAGCAAATTTTAAAATTTATCGAAAGGAATAATAAAAATATTCCTAAGAGATAATATAATTGTCAAAAAGATGCAATAAAGATAATTATATAATAAATACAATTATTTCATTTGAAATATTAAAAATAATTGAATCTTAGGAATAATAAATTATTATCCTGAAAAGACAATATAATATTATTCAATAAGAATGATAAAAATCATCAAATAAAATGATTTAATATCATTTCTAATCAGATAATACAAATCATCAATTAGAATAATCAAAGAATCATTCTTTTGAAATAATAAATCATTATTTAATAAGAAAAATTTAAAAAATATTATCTTAAAAGAAGATAAATTATTATTCTTATTAAATAATTTAAAAATTATCACTTTAAAATAATAGATTATCATTCAATAAGAATAATCAAAAAAATTATTCTAAAGAGATGATATACTATTATTTGAAAAATAAAAGAAATAATTGAAATTGAATAATTTAATATTATTTCAATCAAATAATATAATTATTTAATTAAAATGATCAAATTACATCCCTTCAAAATAATAGATTATTATTCAATAAGAACTATAAAAAATCTTTTCTTTAGAATGATATATGATTGTTCTTATTGAATAATTAAAAATTGTTTTAGGGAATAATACATTATCATTTAATAAGAACAATTAAAAAATCATTTCAAAAAGATGATAATTAATTATCTAAAAAGAATAATTAAAAAATTATCACAAAAAAATGATATATTATCGTTCTTATTAAACAATTAAAAAATTATTTTTTTAGGATGATATATAATTGTTTTTAATAAAAACAATTAAAAAATTATTTCAAAAAGACAAAAAAAAAATAGATTATTATTTCAATAAAAACAATTAAAAAATTATTTTTAAAGTGATGATAGATTATCATTCTTATTAAATGATTAAAAAAATCATCCTAAAAGAATAATAAATATTATTCCCTTAAAATAATAATTACTTTATAAGAATAATACAAAATCATTTAATTAAAATGATAAAATCATTCCTTTGGAATGGTAATAGTTAAGCAATAATATATATTATCTAATATTATTTTATCATATGTATCTATTCTACCTAGCAAGATGAATATACTTATATCATCATATCGATCATTTTACTTGTATTATTACATCAGTTTTTGCAAATTTCTATGCTTTAGCTTTCTTTAAAAATATTCAAATTCATAATATTAACTATTATATTTAATAGTTTATATTACTAAGGGTTTGGTATAAAAGTTATATAATATTAGAATATGAAATACAAAAATTATTATTAAGCTAAAATTTTCAGTAATTTAATTAGCATAAATCATATTGATTCTTATATTAATTAGACTTTGAAGTTTTAGGTAAAACTACAAAGTAAATCATACCTAATAATGATTTAAATTCAATAAAATTGATAATTTATTTATATTAAAATAAATTTATATATAAAATTTTAGTATAATATTATTATTCCTTAGACTATATAGCAGGCAAATTTGTCTGTAAAATTAAAAAAAAGTATTAATTTCTTTATAAAATATTAAATATTAATTTTAGTAATATCATTACTATATAAAAATATATATTTTATTAACTTTATTAATAAAGATTTTAAGTTTTTAAAAGGTTTTTAAAATAATTTAATTTTAAATTAAGTTTCAAAAAATTTATTATAATTTTTTAAAAATTCTTTAAAATTTATATATTTGCATACTAATCGAATCAATTTATCATTAATTAAATCATAAAATTTCTTAATAAATTATAAAAATTATAATAATAAAAGTTTTTTTTATAAATAATTTTATAATATTCTATTATGATTAATATAGTTAAAATTAAAATTTTAAAAAGTTTATCATAAATAAATCATAAAATATTTAAATAAAATTTTTTTTAAAAATTACAAATTTTTAGCTTCTAAGTATGTATAATTATAAAATATAGGAGCCAAAGATAAAAAACTTTTATATTTTTTACCTTGCATTTGTCATTGTTTTTCCAAAAGGACACCCATGCCTCTGAAAATTGAGCTTAATATATATAAAGAAAACTTAAAGGTTTGTTCTCCTTATTATCCAGCCAGTTGCTTCTTCTTCAATTTTAGGTTTCTTAGGGAAAGGTAAATTATTAGTAACATTAAATTTTTTATTATATAATTAAAGATAAAACTTATTATAATACAGTGACTTCTATAATTATTACATAACTTCATTTAAATTTCTTAAATTGTAATATCGTTAAATCTATTTATCATACAATAAAAAAAATTTTATTAATTATTAAACCTTAGACTTTCTTTATAATTTAATTTGCATTTTATTGACTTTTTAAAAAAAAATCTTGAATCACCAAAACTTTGCGATGCAATGCTTTTGGTATATGGGAGACAGTCAGTAGAAAAGGGGGAAATCCAAAATTTTTGTTAATTTTTATTATTAAGCCAAATTTGTGCATATGATTAAGATTAGCCAAGTGGTCTAATAATATAAATTTTGACCAAAATTTAGATTTCCCCCTTTTCTACTGATCGCCTCCCATATATCAAAAAAAATTTTGATTACATATTTTTCAATAAAATTTCTAACTAACCCTATTTGAATTTTTTAAAAAATTTAATCACCACTTCGTATATCCTTCACCAGCCTTAAAAATATTTTTAATCCGTTGTGACATTATATTAATTAATTTTAAACAAACATTAACATCAATCTGATTCCATACTAGTTGAATCTTATTCCACAAATCTTTAGCACTGGTAATATTATCAGGAAGCTGTCGTAAACAATGATCAACTTCATTTCACAAATGTTTAATGGGATTTAAGTCTGGCAATTGTACTAGCCAATCCAAAACCTCAACATGATTATCATCAAACTATTTAATGGTCTTATTAGCTATATGCTTTGAATCATTATCCTGTTGGAAAATGATATCATTTATAGTTAAATCATATGCGCTAAGGTTCCAAGAAATTCCTCTTTTAAAATATTTCGATATAAGTCTCCATTCATTCTTCCATCAATTTTACAGTATAATCCTATATCAAATGCATCTATATAACCCAATATCATCACAGAATCCTAACCAAACTTAACAGTTGGTTTAATATATTGTGGCTGCAAAGGTAAATTTGGATTCTTCCAACACCATTCCCTATCATCTGAACCAAAAATCATAAATTTACTTTCATTTGACTATACCACCCTTTTCCAATCTTCTATAGTCTAATCATAGTACTTCTTGGCAAACTTTTTTCAAGCAATTTTATGTTTCTTTAAGAGCAATAGTTTTTTTTTTAACTCTAGATACAAGACCTTTCCTTTTTAATGAACACTGAATTGTATTTAAAGATATATTAATATTTTCATTAGAAATTAAACTTTTTTTGGATTTAAATAGCATCTAAACATTCATCCGACTTTATAAGTTTTGCAATATTATTATCATGACACTCTGTAAGAATTCTAGGGCGGCTTGATTTTGAAATAATATCAAAACTATACATGAAGTCGAAATGAAAACCTAAAAGTCGAAATATTTTGACTTTGGAGGTCAAAGTCAAAATATAAAAGTTGAAATGGTCGAAATTACATCATATCACATGATTTTTTATATATAAAAAAAACAAAAAAAACAGAAGATATATGATCTC
>CAMKVN010000837.1:0-23334 GCA_946474995.1 Funneliformis geosporum
TATTTTTAAGAATTTTTTAATTATTGTTTTGCAAATAATAAAATTCGATTTATTAAATAAACTAAATAAATATAAATTTTGTAATCTGCATTAACTATAAGTCAATTCATATTATTAATGCTTCGGAAGCGGATTTCTTAAAAGAAAACGTTCTGGAAGTGAAATTCTTAAAGAAAAACACTTTGGTAGCGTATTTTTTTAAGAAAAATGTTCCGGAAGCATAGTTCTTATAAAAAAACACTTCAGTAGCATATTTCTTAAAGAAAAACGTTCCGGAAGCGTATTTCTTATAGAAAAACGCTTCTGTAGCGTATTTCTTATAGAAAAACGCTTCTGTAGCGTATTTCTTATAGGAAAACGCTTTTATAGCGTATTTCTTAAAGAAAAACATTCTGGAAGCGTAGTTCTTATAGAAAAATGTTCCAGAAGCGTAGTTCTTATAGAAAAATGCTTTAGTAGCGTATTTCTTAAAGAAAAATGCTCTAAAAGCGAATTTCCTAAAAAAAAACACTCCGGAGCGTAATTCTAAAGAAAAATGCTCCGGAGTGTAATTCTAAAGAAAAACGCTCCAGAGCGTAATTCTAAAGAAAAACGATCCGGGAGCGTAATTATTAAGGAAAATGCTTCAGTAGCGTATTTCTTAAAGAAAAACGCTTCAGTAGCGTATTTCTTAAAGAAAAACGCTTCAGTAGCGTATTTCTTAAAGAAAAACGCTTTGGTAGCGTATTTTTTAAAGAAAAATGCTCTGAAAGCGAATTTCCTAAAAAAAACCGCTCCAGAATGTAATTCTAAAGAAAAACACTCCAGGAGCGTAATTCTAAAAGAAAAATGCTCCCAGAGTGAAATTCTTAAAGAACAATGCTCCGGAAGTGAATTTCTTAAAGAACAATGCTCCGGAAGTGAAATTCTTAAAGAAAAGCGCTCCAGAAGCGAATTTCTTAAAGAAAATGCTCCAGAAGCGAATTTCTTAAAGAATGACGCTTCAGGAGCGTAATTCTTAAAGAAAAACATTCCAGAAGCGTTTTCACTTCAAGAGAATCGATTTGGAGACGTTTTTCTTGAAGGAAACTATTTCAGAGACGATTCTCTTAAAGGAAATCACTTTCCGGAACTTTTCAATTACTCCAAAATTTTTTTTCGGATTTTTGTTAATAATGTAAGCCATATGAGCCAGCTTGTGAGCTGAAATAATTCGGCTCGACTCGAGCCAATGGTGAGCTGGCTCGAGCCGGCTCATGCAAAGCTTTAATAAATAGTTACGTTATACATTTATTGTGTAATAGCCAATTATGCATATGTCCGGTATGCTATTGAACGAAACTAAATAATTGTTCAGTTTTTAGCTCGAATTTAGCACTTGACTTGACTTATCTGACTCATAATTTGAGTCTACTCGTTCAGAACTCGAATATAATTTAATATACTATTATATACTATATAAAATATTTGCCCAATCTGAAATAATTTTTTTTAATATATATAATTAAATATTTTAATAAATTTAACTTATTTACACTATAATAAACAAAATAAATAATAAAAATTTATAAATTAGCTATATTTAAAAATTATTGAAATGACTGGTCATTTGATAATTGAAATAACAGATTATTTGTCATTTGTCATTTGAGTCATTTGCCAGTCATAATCATTTGGTGAACACTGGATCAAATCATAAGCTTGACCCGACCTGATGTTGATCTGAATATTTGTCTACCCAATCTGGATTTTTTAGGTTGGGTCAGGTCAGGTCACAGGTTGACCTGACATGATTCGGAGCTCTAACTTACACTGAAAAATATCAATAAAAGGGGATATATGCTGGGTAGTGTATATGAGCAAAAACTTAAAAAAAAATAAGATCTGTTACCAAATTTAAATCTGAGATTAATGATCTCAGTGAAAAGCTAGTAGAAGGACTACTAAAAGAGCCAGCCCAAATAAACTCATTTGATCTCAAAGAGAACAATACTTTCAGGCTTGAATTGAAACAGGCAAAGAATGATTTATCCTCAAAAGATTATACGATAGAATGCATGGAAAAGGAGATAGAGTTATCACATAACATATTCAAATGGGAAATAGATGCTTTGTCTTCAGTGCGAATAAATTCAATGGAGGAAAATTCTCATCTCCGAGAGATAATCTCAAAAAAAGATAATGAAATAGCAGAGCTTTCTAATTCACCATTTTTACCTATGAACAATTCATCGCAAAAGCTACCAGGTAGGGTCAGTAATAATTTAAGACCCCTCGTCTATGAGCTCGGTCTTGAAAATAAAGTTATGGAATTTGATAAAAGTTTTGCTAGAGAAAATATATTAGAGGCTTTGCAAGAGCTATTACCCTGGAATGAGATGGTTTCGAGAAGCCAGACAGATACACTACTCAATCAATCTGTTCATAGTCAACCAGCACATTCCAAAAAGTATATTTTGAGTGAAAAGGTTACAGAGCAATCAGGTGGCACAGAAGTAGTACTACCAGCAACTACTTCTATTATTGCGAGCTTCTTAATGTCACTGATATTAATATATATCATACTCACCTTACTACTTATTGCAATTATATGGATCGTTGGAAAAAAAATATGGAATTTATGGAAAAAAAGTAATACTGAGTATTCTTCTAACTGGAAATATTTTTTATCATCCCCAGATATTTTCAAGGTCAGACTGTATGATCGGAGGCCGAAAATTTGGAGTGATCATCTTAGGCCAGAAGTTCAGAAATAGGAATTGAAGTTAGCTGGTATTATTGCATGAGAAAAAAATATATAATTAATATTATGAGTTTTCTTAGCCGAAATTACCACATATCGCTAAGAGTACTTAACAATATGGTTCAATGATTTCATCTATATCAGCTTCAGATGAATTATCTTTTTTATCATTTTATAACCTTGATAATGTTTGATAGCATGTAATTTCTAGACCAACTATCCTATACCATGTATTTCACAAATCAGTTAGTAAATCATATCCATTTTCTAAATTATATGATAACATGTATCTTTCTAAGGACATGGCTTTCGATCTGCGCTTACCGACCTAGTAACTAATTTATACATTCCATCTCTACAGCTAACATCGATCTTAGAAATTTCTGCAAGTAATGTTGTTAGCTTTAAGCAGATAAATTCCTCTTGCTTATTTAATGCATTGAGGTAGAAAGACCAATAAGCATCATTTCCCGAGTATTTTACTATTTTATCAGCATATGTGCTATTAAATAAATTTTTTGCATAAGTATTAGCCTCTTTTCACAGATGGGATATAATAGCATGATCTTTTTTCAGACCAATATGTAGCTCTTTGATATACACTCTAACCCACTTTTCAGCTGATTTCTACGATAAGGCATCTCTTATTTTTGATACCTCATCTTCATCCATCTTATCTTCATCTTCTTCATCTTCGTCCAGATAATCGTCATCCATCCCACTGTCATCTTTTAACCTTTTTAAGACCTCCAGCACAATTTCAGATGATAGTTGGAATAATTTATCATAGTTAATAAATCGTGCACAGAGGTTGACAACACTATTCAGATAATAGCTAATATTGATTTTTTTACTAAGTTGTCTTACTACTTCTGGGTACTCCATTTTGTCTCCTACTCTTTTCGATGAATTATTCTCAACTACAACATATTCAAACCATTCACCTGGTTCTGGGATTTGATAAAGATAAGGGTCAGGAGTTAAGCCTTTTTTTATGACCTGGTCGAGCCAAATACTTCTGAACTAATTTTACACTGATAGAATTTATTTATTTTACAGCTAATTTCATAATTTATGAACCATTAATAATTTTTCAGTCGCATTCAGTCGCAATATTTTATAGTAATTTTATTATAAAATATTTTCAGTCGCATTCAGTCGCAATTTATTAGTGGTCCATAAATTATGAAATTAGCTGTAACATGACTAAGTATAATTGAATCTTCAGGACTGTTATCGAATGGTGCTTTAAAATTGTATGTTTCATATGTTACTGTATAGTATTCGATCATTAAATCAAGCATCGACTTAGACAATTTCGCATTAAATTTAGGACTTAACATTTCTTTAGGAAATGGTTCGCATCTAGTAATAATTAATTCCTGTATGTTTTTCAAATTAGACTAAAATCGCTCCATTTCATCAGATGAATATTCATCATCTTTTAATAACAAACCAACAACAGTTTGATTATCAAGCAAATCTAAAATTTCTGTTCAAATATATACCAAACTACTGATTTCTCTAATATGATTATCATTCATTAATCTGCGCATTATTTCTGGCTCAATTTATTTATAATTACTCAGTAACGAACCTAAACAATATTAATATATTTCATTATGTATTAGCACATTTCATTATAAAAATTGGTAAACAAACAAAAACTGAGAATCCTATTCATACGCTCAAATGAGAAATACCAGAAAGTGTATAATTAATTGAAATCATATGAGCATTCTCGTAAATTGAGCGAAAGTTAGAGATTCAGTGTTATTTTATCACACCTGTAATGTTTCTCAATAAGTTTTACTATTTTAATCAACCTTTCATGAGCTTCTTGTATCAAATTGAGTTTCAGAATTCGACCTATCAGAATCGAACAAACTCTAACAAAATGTGTTAGAATCGTTTAGTCGATTACTGATAGATGTTTCCAAAGTGATGTAGTTGCATAAATTGTATAAAATGTTTGCCATTGGTCTACTGTAAAGTTAAAAAACTTCTTCGCATTCGATTTTTCAAAGGATTATATCTAAATTGGATGGAACTTAAATCTAATTTATATTCCTTTGGATACTTTTAAGAGTATCTGAAGTTAAAACCTTCTCATTTATCCAAATTCGTTTAACTATCCATTTCGCTATGCCTAAAAATAGACAATACATTGGATCTACTGTTAAAAAATGAATTGGATCAAAGTATAGTAAACGAAGTAATTCAAACCATTTAACACTAGTATTGCTTTACAAATCGCTTTCTGTTAGCATCTGAATTACAACTTCATCAGCCAAGTGTATTCTCTCGATGTTATAACAAATCCTGAAAGTAAACCATTCGTTCATGTTATTTATTCCAACAAAATTATGTTGCTGATTTTCGTAATTTGCTTTCTTTTCACATCTATGACATGATACTAATACTGAAACTTGACCGCAAATTTTTCTTGCTGCGGGAATATCACATGAAATAAGAATTAATGCTGCACGAATTCTTCTTTCTTCTTGACATTTGTATGTTTAATTTAGAGTCACACATTCTAAAGTAACTCTAATTTGTCAACAATTAGTGCTAAATAATGGTTATCTTGTGTAAACTTACTTCATTCGGGCTGGGCAAAATTTTAAGAATTAGTAAATTTTCACATTTGAATCTAATGTTTCTTGGAAGATTACAAATTGTGACATATAATACTCCAGTACTATAGATTGTTTTATCAAAGGATTAAAACCAATTCAAATTCAATATTAAGCCTACATGTGAATCAGTTACATCAGGTCTGAAAAATTTTGGAGAGATTTCTGAACCACTTTCTTTAAATGTCTTTCAAATTTGTTCATCATGTATATCAGCCAATATATTACTGAAACTTATTCTATTAACCTAATGACGAGATGATTTTAAAACACTTGTCGACGAAATATAACATCGAATTGTTCTTGAATGTTGGCAAATGGATGAATTAATTTTGGTTGAAAAAAATTTGAATTATCCATTTTATGAAACAATAGTGAATTACAAGGCTGTAACCTGCAAATTGATGATTTTGGAAATTTGATGTAATTGCATTTCATAATCGATAAAGTATCATTCTGTCGAAAGTTCACCACTTCATCTTTGTTGTAAAGTATATAACATTTTGTATAAGATACGAAACTATAAAATCGGTCTTTGAGGCCAAGTGATTTCTTTGCTAAATAAAGAGTACTTGAAAATCTGTTAAACTTATTATCACTGATTTCAGTTAGAATTAATTTCATAAATTTTATAAGAGACTCAGTTGCAGTCTCTGGTATGTTTAACCTAATTCAAAAGTTTATTAACCATAATAAAATCCATGCAAATTGATAATTGATCGTTATTTCCTCTTCTTCATCTTGATATGGTTCATATTTTAATGAAAAATAATCTTCAAAAGTTTCAGAAATAAGTAAATCATCAGAAACACTTTCGTCTTCACTCATAGGAGATTTGATATATCGTCTTTCATTATGTTCACTATTCTCGCTTAAAGAAGACTCGGTATGTTGCTCATCCTCAGAGTCACTCAAATTGTAACTAACTTATGGATGACTTTATATCTTCTTGTACGCTGTTACATTTGATTTGTAACTCAAATAAAATTCACAAAATTAATAATGCTAAGATTAAACTCAGAGAATCACAATGAAGATTCGTAGTAAACATCAAAGATTATTCTCAATTACACACGAGTAACTTCTGAATATTTCAGAGATTACATTTCAGTGATTACACCTTAAATCAATACAACGAATTAATACAATACCACGCAAAGTTAATAAATAATAATTATATATATACAGATTAAAGAGTTGCAAAGGATAAGTTTTAACTTGATTCATTATACTCTTTATAAATAATATAATAAATTGTAAGTTCTCTATCTCATAAGGTCATAAGGTAATAATCTCATCCAGTGAAATATTATCCTTACTCCTTCTTAAAGTATATATTAATTGATGGATTTATTCATTGGTATCATTTCTCAATAAAAATATAAAAGTATTTATACATGTTTGATGATTATAAAATGAACTAAACTAAATATATCTATGAAAAATAAATGATATTGTCAAGAAAATAAAGTTGATAAAATTGATTAGCAAAGATGATCATGTTAATAAAGTTGCCCGTTACACTGGAAATAAAATTGACATCTGGATCTACAATGTTTCACATTGATTATCTCAGGACATAAAGTTAACATCAGGATCGATAAGATGATAAACAGGGATATTTAATTGACATTGGATTTGTAATCAGATTTTAGCCAAAATTTTATACTGTTACAATGCCTTCAAGGTAAATTCAGTAATTTCAGATAATGATCAATCGTTTCGATTCTTAAAACTTGTGAATTATCATCAATCATTTTGCTTCTCAAATCTTGTCAAAATTTGAATATAATTGTTCGCTGGCAAAGCTACATGAAACGTTGATGAGCTACTTGAATCTCTACAAATCGTTGATAAACTACTTGCCAATTCATAAAAAGTTTAATCCAATTTAAAACTAATTTTCCATTACACTTATTACAATAACAAGGAACTTTGTTAACTTTTTTTTAAGTTAACTCAGATGGTAGAAATGGTTGTTTTGTTGGCTTATTACCAATAATATTCAAAATAGTCTTATTTCTTGTCATCTTGAAAATTTGAAATTGATTTTTTTGTCAATATTAATGAACGATTTATATATATAAACGAAAAAATTAATATAGATACTGCGGTGAAATAAAACTTGTATTAATATTCGCATTATAATTGAACACCTGTATTATTATTAAAACTGAAAATAATTATTGCATGATAATCGAAATTTAAGTTATACTTGCATTATAATCGAAACTTAAAATAATTAATGCATGGTAATTGAAATTTTCAAGAATTATCGTATTATAATAGAAATTTAAAACTATTATCAAAATAAATTGAAACTTAAAGGATACATGTATTATAAATGAAATTTAAAGAATAATGAATTATAAAACAATTATCACATTATAATCGAAATTTAAATCAATTATCGCATTAAATCGAAACTTAAAGAATACTTGCATTATAAACAAAATTTAAAAGAATATCTATATCGAAACTTTAAAGAATACTTCAATTACCACATTAAATCAAAACTTAAAATAATTACTGCATTATAATCAAAATCTAAAGAATTAATCACCTTAAATTGAAAGTTAAATAAATTACATGTAATGCATTATACTATTAAAATAAACTCTATTTAACTGAATACTTATAAAAAGGTTCATTTCCCTCAAACTATTTTTAATCAAACTCTTCAATATTTTTTACAAACAACATTTCAAATCTTTTTCGACAAAAAAATTTTCTTATTTTCTCACAAACAATATTTCATCTTTCGCCAAAAAATAATATTTCATTTCCCTTTCACATATTCATTTTCATTAACAATATTTCATTTCTCTTTCACATACATCGTCTTCTTCCATTTTCAATTTCTCACTAATATTTCATCGCAAATATGATAGAAATATGAGTCACAAAAAGGCTACAGCAGTACATTGTTAACCATCACATTATTAGAAAGCAACATGTTAACAAGAAACTCAGAGAGTGACAGAAACTCCTAGTAGCCAAAAAATAGCAGATACTTCACGTCAGCAGATTCTGACAACAACTTCGACACCTTCAAGTAGTCAAGAAACATGTCAGCAGATTCTGATAACAACTTTGACACCTTCGAGTAGCAAAGAAATATGTTGGCAGGTTCTGACAACAACTTTAACACCTTCAAGTAGCAAAGAAACATGTCAACAGGTTCTAACAACAACTTCATCACCTTAGAATAGCCAAGAAATACGTTGGCAGGTTCTGACAACAACACCTCTTAGTAGCCAAGAAACTCCATATCAACAAGTTTGTGGCACTAAATATAAGTAATCAAGAAACACCACATTGGAAGGTTCTGACATTTCGAAGTCAACAGAAAATATTGAAATCTTCATATTTGCAGAATTTGACAAATGAAAGACTATTCAAATTAATAGTACCATTAAGTATTTACAGAGAAACTTGATTTCAATCTCAATTTTCAACTCGATCAGGTGGAGATTATAATGTTTCACTTAATTATAGAATTGAAGATGAACATTAACATGGTGAAATCTCAACCGACAGTATGATTAGAGATGCTATTCTGAAAGCTGATAACTGAGATCTGCAGACATTATCAGCTTTTCATTTTAGGACACCTGAAAGGTCTTCAACACGTCAACAAATAGGTAATGAAAGATATCACGTTGAAAAAAGTAGTGAAAGGAGTATAACTCCTTATCATCAACAATTTGATATTTCTCGAGATGATGAGTTTTGATATTCTCCATATCATTATACAAGATATCGAGGATTAGGTATGATGAAAGGAGTGTAATTCCTTATCGACTAAGAAGAAAAGAAGCTTCTCCTGAAACAACCGATTCTTCGCTAAGCAAAAGTAATTGTAATTTATTGCAAAAATTTAGCTTATATATATTTTTTAATCAATTTATTGTTAACTTTTCTATAAAAAAATATATTTACGTAAAAGAATTGACAAATTGAACAGGCAACTTGACAATGCAAATGAAGAATTGAAAGATTTAAAGACAGAATTCAGCAAAGTTACTGGAGATAACGAAGCATTTATTTATGAAAATGAGAGTTTGTGAGACGAACTTGGATAAAGCTGACGAAAACATAGAGATGAAGAAACAGACGAAGGTCGTCAAGAAAAGTAAACTCAACATAGTAGTGAAAATGAAAGCGATAAAGAGAGTATGACAATAATGAAGTGGCAAGGATTTGTTTAAAAACTTTTTAACTTTTTGAATTTTAATTAAATAACTTTAATTTTAACCGATTTTTAATTTAACTTACATTAATTAAATTAACTTAATTAACCTTTTATTTTTTTTATAATTTAGAATGAAATGAGAATGATTTTAATGATACTACCAACTGATCTCAAAATAAGATATGATCTTAAGTTTGGTAATGAAGAAAATACTGAAATATTACGAAAATTAATACCATGTCTCGTTGATATATTAAAAAAATTCAAAATAACATACAAACAAGTCAAGAAGTGGCTTAGCGTCTTTTATAGGCATCGATAAGTTCATTTATTATATAAACAATATGGTACTTTAGATCATGATAATTGACGTTTACACAAAAAGAGTTATACTAATAAGATAAATATCAAAATTATTTTTTTAAAAAAAAAAGCAACTTCAATTAACATTCGATATTTTTAATATAAAAAAAGACCTGAAGAATCAAAGATAAGCAGATTTTGAAGTATGACAAGGAATAATTATTATTAATCTTAAGGGACAATCATTATCATTCCCTGAAGATTCAGAGACAGATTTGGAAGAAAAGGGAAAATGATTAATTAATGTTTATGATCCAAGCTGGAAATCAGACAGATTTGATAATTTTTTAAAAAATTTATTTATAATTTTAGTTAAGTTTTTAACTAATTCAATATTTAATTTTATTAGTTGAAAGCATTGTTGTGAGAGCTAACTGTCATGCATTCTTACTGCAAAATGCATAATTGATGAGAACTCGACATTATAGCGATAATTTTACAATAATGATTCTTTACCCTTGAAATGCTTCTGACTGGACATTTGTAAATCAAAACACTCCAGCAGGTACTAATTTTTCCATACCCAGAACTGAAATTGAGAATCAAGATGATTACGTTGAAGAAGAATAAATTCAACAAATTATAATTATAGAGAAATATTTTTGATTTGTAGTTTATTGTTTATTTATATTTGTATTATATTTTATATTTATATTTTATTTATATTTTATTTTATATTTTAAATTAATAAACTAATTATTACTAATTCGATTAAATTACATTATTATAAAATTAATAAATCGTCTAAAATGTGAAAATAGATATTAATAAGATCGTTTAAATATCAGAAATTTTATTTTACTGATTTTTGATTACTTATAGCCGAAATATTATTGATTTTTTATTAACTAAGTCAAATTTTGTTTGTTTTATTAGTTAAACGAATTTAAGTCAATTGTATCAATGTATCAAACTACTATTAATCGTTAATATCAAATATTTATTTATATAGTATCTGAATTATGCAACATTAGTTATAACTAAAATGCTGATTGTTTTGGCAATAATCGGCAGAAATTAGACTATATTTTGGCCAACATTCAGCACTTTAAAAAAGTGATGAAATGGATTATTTCGACTAGTGTAGTATAAAACTCTTTCTTCTTGTTAGATTTTTTCAAGAATTTTTACTTTAAAATAATATCTGTTCAAAGGTGACCGCGGCTTAGCCAGGACTCCAAACTATACTAATAGAACTCACAAATGTAGTATAAACACGCAATTAAAATTATATTGTATAGTATAACTCGGTCAATATTAATGCTAGAAAGATGAAATTACTACTATTTAATTCCTCTCGGTTAGACGAATTCAATGGTATAAATATCATTAAAATTGAATTACTGATTATTGAGATAATGGGGTATGTAGGATAAGACAAATTTGTAAAATAAGCAACTTTTGGCAAAGTTTACATATAAATTCTACGCAAACTCAAATGTGAGTTATATTAATATAGTTTAGGATCCTGTTTAGACATACTTAAACTCTTTGCTAACAAATAATCTTTGTTAACTTAATGATGAACAGTTTAAGCTTAACATTATGTTAGATTATTCAGATAGTTTTATTTTTACATAAACTACAATCTGCTATATATTTTTTATCCTAAAGTCTCTTTTGCAAATAATTTGTTCTATACCCTTAGGCTTTCCTTGAAGTTCTGATATATGATAATTATCAGGAAAAACTATTTCTTGATATTGATTATTTGGTTCCCACATTATACTTCTCATTTTATTTTATTTCCTTCAGGTTTAAGATTCATTTGATTAGATAATAATGTATCAGAATGATATGCTGAATGATTTGAATTGTTATTAAAAGCAAAACTGTTATACAATTAGGAAAAAAAACCTCAAAAATTAGTATTACTTTGTATTCTATTTGTTCAAGTAAATGTTGAATGATCCAATAATCTTCTTGATTTTTAACAATCGTTAAATAAACCTATGCTTTATTTGGTATAGTTGAATGTTTTAATATATCTTCTTAACTTAAACACAATGTTCACAAGCTTCAGAAAGAAATTCACTAATAATAATTGATTTTCTATTCCCTTTTTTTCATAATGGTAATTTACCATTTGGAGCTCAAACTCTTCTTTTACTATCATTAATATAAAAAATGCATTCATTATAAGTAATTAAGATATGTTCTTTTTCATTATCTTTTAATTCAAAAGAAACACGTTTCATATCATTTCCATTATATTTTGCTATATAGGTTTTATAATAAGAAATTGTTTTAAGAAATTTTTCTTGATAAGATATTACATTTTTGTATTCATATTCATCATAATGTATATCTTGATAATGTTGTTGATAAAAAAATCTAAGAATATTAAGACATTAGATAGCTGCTGTAAACGAAATAGTTTTTTTATTAATAATACTAGTTTCAATAAGAAGTGTATTTTCAATAAAGTTTTTAAAAGTTTTTGAGTAACTCCACCACCTTGTATTTGAATCTAAACTTTACATTTATTAGTTATGTTCTTATTATCAATTAATCACACTATCTTTTGATGTTTTTTATAATATACAGAAGGAAGATAACCAGTTTTTAACTAATATTCTGCTCATTTACAGATCATTATTGCTTTATATAAACCAGCATTAATAACACTATTTTAGCAGCTTTCATACTTGTATTCATTTTTCCTCTATTATTTTCATCTAATCTTTGAAAATATTTAAAGATTACTCTTTTTTTTATTATATTCAATAATAGATATTTTCTTATAAGATTTTTCTAATTTAGTTTTTAATATTATAATTTTTTGCAAAGCATTTTCAAATGTTCATCTATCTTCTTCATTTCTATTATTTAAAAATTCAAAAACTTTATCAGCTATATCTAAAAAGAAAATATTATTATTGGAATCCCTTATAGAAAAAAAATATCCAGATATATTTTTTGTATTACTTATAGCAATAGTATAAGTACCATTCAGACTCCACTTATCATAATATGTATTAGCTTAATAAGATAAGGATCATGCTTTCATTTATTTAATACTGCATTGTTCTTTCAAACTAAATTTATTAAACCTTTTTGCATATCTTGTAAAGTTTCTTTATTCATTCAATTTTCATCTTCCTAACTATTATCTTCTTCATTTTCCCACTCAACAGCTACTTTCTCAACTCCAGGTTACTTCTCAATTTCAAATTTCTCTTTCAATCCAAAATTATAGAAATTTTCTTTAAAGTTGTTAAACTTTCTGAACCTTCCATTATTTTCACATAATTGATTTTTATGAAGATGCTTTTTTTTAGAAAGAAAGGGCATCGGAAAATTATTAAATGATAATCCCTTTGTGTAACTTATTAAATGCAATGGTAACTTATGGAATTTTGATAGTCTGAAATTATGTTAATTTCTATATAAATGCTTAAACTTAAATGCTAATGGCTACAAAAGTTTATAGTAAAATTAAAAAAAAACTGGTAGTTTTATAGCTGATATTATAATCTTTCATTTTATCAGTTTTATTTTTTTATAAATTATATATTTAAAAAGTATTTACAAATTGTATCACATATAAAAATTAATCATAAGATTTAATGAAGCTTCTAAACATTTAAGTAAGTAATTATTTAACTATTTTATTATTAAATGTGTTTAAAATACTTAAAATTATATTTTATTATAGAAAAGCAAAAAGGAAAAGAACTAGAAACAAGTGATAATTTAGCAATTGCAACATTTTTAAGATCACCTAAAAAACCAAATAATAAAAATAATTCAAATGAAATTTTACAAATTAATAATATTAATAATATTAAGCAAGATAACAATGGTTAGAACAAGAGAAGCAGGCAGTTGAATTATTAAGACAGAAGGTTGATTGATGAACAATATATTTTTTCTTATATTTGATTTTAGATTTTATAAATTTTAAATAAATAAATAAATATTTCTTGATAAAAATGAAATATTTTATAAGATAAAATTATCTTTTCATTTAAAAATTACTTAAAGAAGTATAAAAAAAAATCGCGTTCGTGATTATTGTATTACCTATTTATTAATGAAATATTTTGTTTTTAAATAAAAAAAAAACAGTCAGAATTTATTATCTTTTTGATAAATAATTTTATTATTTATTTAGTTTAAATACAAAGCAAATATTTATAAATTTACGGTAACAGCCTTACTGTAATAGAGGCTATAATTTTTTTTTTCAAAAAAAATAATTAAAGCAAATAGTATAGTTTATAAAAACAAATTTTTTATAAAGCTTTTAAAAATATTAATTAATCATTATATACAGTTCGAGAGGAGGAGGAAAACCAGTACGGTACGGTACGATCATAAATTTTGAAAGAGTACTGTATCGTATTGTACTGGTCCTATAATAGATATTATAATAGAATATGAGACCAGTCAGTATGATACGGTACTTTTTCGTAACTTATGATCATATCGTCTTATTAATATTATAGAGCCGGTACGGTACAATCATAATTTCGGATGATCGTACTGATCAGCCGAACTGTGCCAGTTTTCCCTATACTCGTTTGGGATCATGTATTGAAGTGGGGACTTGTACGAAGCAATGAAAGTAATATTGCAAAACTGTTTTATCTTTGATTAGATTCTTCCAATTAGCATCCAAAGAATTCTCAGAATTTTTTGTTCGTTTATTTAATTATACCATTATATTTTCCCGAAACTACTAACATATAAATATGTTATGACAGTAGGTGATAATAAATTTTGATTACGTCACAACCTCATATATAATTTGGCAAACAATATTTTTTAAAAAAATGATATTCTTAATAATACATCAAAAAAATAAATTTTTTCAAGTTGCAAAAATGATAGATTCGCAAGGAGATTGCATTCAATTTGATAACTTTACTTTATTTGAAAATTGAATCTGTTAGAGGATTCGATTAATTTCAATACATTTGGCTTGTTCAACGTTACTTCATGATGTTAACCAATTTAAATAACACTTCTTACAATATCCATATTATCGTACGGTTCACAATCATGCTTTATAAACTTATCGAATCCTAAATTTTTATCAATTATTTTTCCTTAATTTTTAACATTTGCTCAAACCAATATGTCATGCAAAATAATAACATTTATAAAAAAATATCTAATTAAATTATTAATTTCTAAATTACTAGAAAATAATAATTTAGCAAAAAATTTAATAAAATTATTATTTCGAAGTAGGAGCAGGAATAAGGAGTTATTAGAATAATGGCTTATTTCTTATATCTAGAGGCCAAAATCCTTAACTGGTTAAATTTAACTCAGGCCGGCATTATATATTTGGGCAAAACTAGCGAAATTTTGTAATCGCAAAAATTTTAATTCTGCCCAAAAATTAAATTTCATCCGAAATTAAAATTAAATATTTAACCGTCTTAACGGTTAAAAATTAACCACCGGTTCTAAACTCTACTGATAACGCAAACTGTTATGATGAATTTTATTTAATTATTACAGTAAAATAAAGCTGTCACATATAAACTGTTGCAATATATCAATACTAATTACAAATCTTATTTTTAGTATATTTTTTTATAGTAAAATTTAAGGAAGGCTAATTATCATAGAAATTAATATATCATAAATAGTTTTACTATAATTAACTATAAAATTTCAATATTGAACGCACAAATAATGTATAATATAAAAAATATTGGTCAAACAAGCTCAGCATGATCTTATAGGCAGTGATGTCCATTTCCTATGTCCCAAGCATTTGCTGTCCCAGCTATATGTCCCAACTATATATCCCAACTATGTCCCATATATGTCCCAAATGTCCCATCTGTCCCATCAATGTCCCATCAGTGTCCCATCAGTGTCCTAACTATGTCCCATAACAACACTGCTTATAGGCCTGTGCGATAAGAATATTTATAATAGTTATGTAAAATACTAATTCCATTTTTGCATTTCAAAAAATTATTGCTTTGACGATTTTGTGTTAAAGCAATTAAAAAAGAATTATTTTTATTTACTAATTTAATAACATAATTTATAAAAAAGTCATGAAGATATTAATCAAAAAAAATAAAAAAAATATTGACGATTGACCAGAAAACTAAATATAGCGATCGTTTGACGTATTATTCGTTATTTTTTTTTTCAAAGATTTTTTAAAAAAAATTTATATCTGCATATTCCACAACTTATATGATAGCAAGCAGGAAAATTTAATGTATATTAATATTTTTAAATCATATATTTTATTTTAATTCAGAAAAATAATAATTGGGAATAAATAGATTAGTTGAAATTGAAAAATGTTGTTTGGATTACAATAATTAAACGGAAAATAGATTTATTAAATTACGAAAAAGTAAAAAAAAAAAAAAAAAAATAAATAGAAAAAATGAAACTAAAGCGAAAATAATAAAATAAATAAAAGTACATACTGCGCTTCCTAAGAATGAAAATAATCGCTGTGGCATTATTCAGCTCGCACGCCTTAAAAAAATAATCTAAATTTAGCAAGATTAAAAAAAAAATTTATCGCTTTTATAATCGATCTAACCAGAATTAAGTAGAGTATATTTCGAAATCAAATTACTTTTTATTCGTATGTGCACAAAGCATAATGCCTATGCATATCATATGCTATAAGAACTTCTGAAACTTTTAAACCTTATTTAGCATCAAAAATTGATTGAAAAACAAAGTGTGATTACAATCAGAACTCGATATAACGATTCTCGATACACTTAATAAAAGCTTGTTAAAACGATTTTTTTAAAAATTTTGACTGTATGTTTGATGTAAAAATCGTTATATAAAACTTATAAATTTTGATAAACCAATTTTTTTAAAAAAATTTCATAGTAAACCAGAAGGTTTGCTATATCTAATTCTGACTGTATTTGCATAAATTATTAGTTTAAAATTCTTATGTTTTAATATCTTAAAAAGGTTCAATGAATGCTGGTAAAACAGACAAAATAATAATCAGCAATAAGAGCCACTTTAAGAACCTTTTAATTTTCGAATTCTCATTTTTATTTTCACGACCAAAAACAGCTTCCTACAAGATGAATACTACACCGTGGATCATAAAGAAAAAGTCATGTTCACCTTTCCGAAGATCAAATTGTCCAATTATGGTATTCATGCAATAAAGAACTAATAACGAATGCACCTAACACGTCCATCATATTTGTGATTTTCTTAGAGACAATTGGAATGAATACATTCTTAACAGGTAAAAATCCTAGTTCTTTGAAAATTTCATTAGCCATTAATTGCCAACGAGCGTACCAAAGTCATGAGGGCTTGATGTCATCCATGATTCATCAAACATATGTTTTGTATTGAAAAGATATGTGATCATCCATTCAATTAGAGAGAAATATTTGAAAGGAGTGAGATTGATTTTTTGGTGAGGAATGAAGGAAAAAACGATAAAAGATTGCACTAATAATAATGTATAAATTGTAAACATATACCGACAACACTAGGTATATATATGGAAATTTAAATATTGTAACGTTAAAGGTATTGTAATTGCAGGGATTCCTTTCATAAAAAAATTCAATTAAATAAAGTTGGTATGATTTTTCTGGAATTGTCATTGTATATATAATTGCATTAAACATTACAAGTTCAAGAATAAGTAATTTTGCAAAGATAATTATGATGTGATTCATTATTTTTTGGTTGATTTGTGAAGTCATGGGTGATGTAATAATCAAGAAATTTTCTTTTTCATTAAAATTTTCCTTAGAGGAATAATGTAAGTGTTAAAGCGTAAATTAAATAATTTCTTTCTTTTGTTTTGAATCTTTTTGATTCAAGTATTCTTGATTAAATTGTAAAACAATAACATTTTAGTCCGAATATTGATCTATTCCATTTAAATACAAAGTGTTATTTTCTGCGAAAACTTATTGGAATTGAAATATATATATAAGAACAAGTATTAATAACTTACAAAAACATCTTTTTATTCAAATGAAAGTGATAAAACAAGTAAAAATGGAGTTAAAAATATAGAAATATATACAAAGATAGGTAATTTTGGAGGAAATTGTTGCCTTATAAATGATGGAGAATTAAATATGAAGCATAATGTGTGAGCGGTCGTTGCTGACAGCAATACATAAATCAGATTTAATTTGATGAAAATGTTAGAACATACTGAAATTTAAATGTAACACTTTCAAATTTAATAAAATTGCCAGAGTTTGAGGCAAATAATACATTTGCATTAAGATATCGAGAAGAAATTTTTTGTATGATGGAAAAATATTAGGAATTACTTATAAATTTAAACAATTTACTAGAAATTAAACCAACGATACATAGATATTGTTAGTGATAGTCTTATTATAACGTACGATACTACGTCTAATATAATTGACAAATGGTAATCTTGATGATTACGATTCTCAACTTTTTATCATTTCTCTGATTTTTCTAATTTCACTAATTTCTTAATGATCTCTAATTTCACATATTTCTTTAATATATTTAATTTCTTTATTTTATTATATTTCTTATATTTCTTTACTATTTTAAATATCTATTTCATATTGATGTATTTTATATAAATAGCTTGTATTTCTATCTCAGTAAATGGTAGAGTTATTACTAATTCTTTAATAAATCAATAACATTTATCTCTAAAAACTTATCTTTGCTCATTAAACAATTCATTCTTCTTTAAATCCATATCAATAAAGATGACCTAATTCTTCAATTTAATTATTCGTGTTTATTTCTTTTATAGTTTAGACGTACATAAACTCCCTGCTAGCAAATAATCTTTGTTAACTTAATGACAAACAGTTTAAGCTTAACAACGTTAAATACTTATGAAGAAGTTACTAAAATGTATGAATATAATAGTTTGTTTATATTAATTATTTAATATATATTAATTTAAATTATCTATATTTGTAGGAGGTAACGATATTGTTGCATCATTCATTTTTTATTTAAAATACATAATAAAATTTATTTATTATATCAGAGAGTTAAGTATAAGATTAGTTTATATTAAGAATTAAATTTAATAATTCTTTTCTAATTAAAAAATATCAAATTTTTAACAAAGGTAATGAAATTGAGCATCATATATTATAATGAACATTTATGTATTTGCTAATATTGCTAATAATTCTTTATTAAATAAATTTTTTATTTAAAAAAAATAATTAAAATTTTAGATTGTAAGTTATTTTTATTAATTATCAGTATTTAATAAAGCTCTGAATTAGGTCAGGTCAACTTGTAACCTGACCTGATTTGACCTAAAAAAATCCAGGTCAGATAGACAAATTTTCAGATCAATATCAGATTGGATCAAGCTTATAACTTGACCTAATAAAATTCAGGTCAATCAAATTAAACAAAATAAAATATTTAAAAAAAATCTTTTTTTTGTCAAATTTTTTTTTAAAACATCTTTAATTTTATTTAATATACTTTCTTTTTATATTCTAATAAAGTTATTTGTATATAAAGATGGTACAACAATTGATTTCAAATTTACAAAATGTTGCAACATAAGCTAAAATTAGTTATAACATATGTTTTAACATTATAAGTTACAACATATATAGGTTAAAACTAATTGCAACATAAGTTGCAACATTAAAAGTTGCAACATATTAATTATAGTTCTCATCTTTATTTGTATAATTACTTTGTAATTTATTACAATCAAAAAGTTAAATTTTAAATTATAAACATTTTAGCAATTAAATTGTTCAACAATTTAATTTTATTTATTTATTTTATCTGTTCAATTAATTCAAAGAGAGCAATTTGGTCAAAGAAAATCAACTTTTATCGTATAAGTAAAGTTGCTTAGCAAATTTGAAAAATATATGCATATAAATTTTTATTATAATTGAATTAATAGTTATAAAGTTATGAATGTTTTTCATAATTGTATTATCTTACGAAATATTTTTTTTTTTTATTTGTTTAGTAACTTCAAAAAGCAATTTAAGTATTTTGGTTAAAGGAAATCAACTTTGGTCATATATGTAAAGTTGTTTAGCAGATTCGAAAATATGTGCATATAAATCTTATTATGATTAGATTTATGGTTATAAAGTTATGAATATTTATTATAATTGTATTAGCATTCACCAGATTTACAGATTTATCGCAACTTGTAATTTTAAATTCTGCAGTTAAAATAATTATATTAGTATTTTTTTTTTGAAAAATAATTAAATGTAAAAAGTATCAATATTTTTTTTATATTTTTTTAAAAAAATTATTAAACAAAATTAATAATTGTTTAGTTTCCTTTTTTAGACAAGTCAGATCAGATCAGATCAGGTCAAATGTATATTTAATTCAGGTCAATTTTATGTTTGATATGACTTAACCTTATCAGATTGAAACAAATCAATTACCCGATTTGATCTGACCTGTTCAGAATTCTAGTATTAAATTATACTTTTTAATAAAGAGATATTATTGAGTAAAAAATTAGTGGTAATCATTACTAAATTTACTAACTTTTTCGCTTGCGATGTGTGTTATATAGATCAATATGAATTAATTAATAAACATTTTGAATTAGAGAATTTGTGACATGAACAATTTATCTGCATTATATAATATATATATATGCATATATATACGAGATATATACAGTATATGATATACTAGTATATCATATTCATATATTTCTGCAATTGCAATAAGTTTATAGCTTCTTTGAAATCATTAGAATAGAATTGTGAAAGAAATTAATAATGAAAAAAGAAAAAAAAGAAATCCACTTACCCAAAATACCGAAAGCATCCTTAAGCAAAAATTCACCATAAAGATCTAAAAAAAAGAAGAATTAATAACAAAAAATGAAAAAAAAAGAATCCACTTACCCGAAATACTCAAAAGCAGACTGACGTAAAAATTTGAAAATTTGTCACAAAGATTTAAAATAAAGAAGAATTAATAACGAAAAGAATTAATAATAAAGGACAAAAAAAAAGAAATCCACTTACCCAAAATACCCAAAAGTAGCCTAACGTGAAAATCTACCCAAAATGATTTAAAAAAAATATTATTAATCAGAAAACAAATACTAAAAAAAAAATACTTATCCAAAGTAGCTTCAAAGCTATAACGCGAAAAATCTAAAAAAACAAAGTGTATTATCATTAATAATTATAAAATGAAAATAACCTAACAAAAAAAAAACATCCTACTAATTCAAAATGTCTCAAAGTCCAGATCTAAAAAAAAGTTTAATAATCAATCAATCGAAAATAATGCAATAAGAACAGAAAAATCAAACCAACTTACCCAATGTGATACCAAAGCAAAAATCTGTCCAAAAGATCTAAAAAAAGAATTAATAAAGTAAAAAAAAGAAATCTACTTACCTGAAATATCCGAAAGCAACCTGATGCAAAATCCGCTAAAATATATCTAAAAAAATATAATTAATCAGAAAATAAATACTAAAAAAAATAAAAAAAATATCTATACAAAGCAGCTTCAAGGCTATAATGTAAAAGATCTAAAAAAACAAAGAATATTAGTAATTAATAAATTAAAAAATGAAAAAAAAATATGAATCCACTTACCCGAAGCAGCTCATAAATGAAAGATCTAAAAAAACAAACATTATAATTAATTAAAAAAAAATGAAATCCTACTTATCCAAATCGAAATCTGCTCTAAAACATCTAAAAAAAAATTAGCAATCAATAAAATGAAAAATAAAAAAAATACCAGTCCTACTTACCGAAATCGGCCTAAGTGGGAAACTGCCCAAAGATCTAAATCTAAAAAAAAACCAAAAAAACTAATTAATAATTAATCAAATGAAAAACCAAGTATCTCATTTACCCAAAACGGCTCAATGTCAAAAAGTGATTTAAAGAAAAAGAAAAATTTTAATAGTCGAACAAATAAATAATAAAAAAAATCAATCTAACTTATCAAAAGTAATTTAAATCGAAAAAAAAATATCTATAAATTATTAATAATACAAAAGCAAAAACAAAAAAAAATTATTTGCCTAATTGTCAACAATACAACATTATGATTAATCATTTATTTATTTTTACCATTTTTAGTAAATTACAGATTATTGGCTGAAATTTTTTTTTGTTTTTTATATAATTGATTACAAATTATTTAGACTATTATCATAATATATTTGATATATGAAAATATTTCTTTTTCTTGATATATAATAAGGCTGGTTTTTTATTAATAAATTTTTTTATTTATTTTATGCTAATACGAAAAATAAAAAAAAATATGTAGCATTTTGAATCATCTAAGATAAAAAGAACAAAAATTACTATTATTTATTATTTAGTAACTAACAAATCATTAAAATATATTTTTTGATCATATTAAATTTTTTTTTAAAAAATGAATAAGTTATTATATAAAATAAAAATGTTTATTTTACAGTAAATAAAATTATAAGAAAACATTATTTTGTACAAGATGAACGACCTTTAAATTTTTTTAATACAGATACAATTTCACGAGTTGGTTCTTCTTACTCCTAAATTTCTTTAGAAATTTCTATAAAAGTTTCAGCTATAAGTGCATTTGACATAATATCTGATAATTTTGTCAATTTAGTTAGCTGAAACTTTGTTTTTATTTCTTGTTTTTCTAATAAAGGTATAGAATACTGTTACTCTTAAATCTTATTATAAATTATTGATTTTGTAGTTGACATATTCGATGATGTTGATGGTGATGATAATGATGATGATAATAATAATATAGAAGACCAAGGCATTTCTTTTATAGATTTTGATCTAAAGTTTGATTGATATTGAGTACGTAAAAAACTAAAGTTATGTAATTTCAAATAAAGTTTTCCTTCAATTGATGTTAAGACACCTAAAACAAAAATTGAAGGCTTCTGTTTTAACATCATTGTTTGATTTTTAAATGGCTTTCATTTGGATGAAATATTATTATTGGAATTTCATTTGGCTTATTTTTAGCCATCTATATAATTAAAAAAAAAAGTGTAACGTTTAGATTATTATCCAATATAAATAAATTGAATTGTATAACATGTATCATGCTATAATATAAAAATGAAAAAATAAAAATCGATTTTCCTATTTTCGATATAGTGGTTTCAGACAAATAGATTAGATTTCTTTTTTATTTTTACTAAAAAAACTTTTTTAATTATAATAACCCTATTTTATTTATTCTATTCAATTAATCCTTCCCTCATTTTTAGGTTAAGCTTCATGATGACGCAAATCTCAGAAGATAGGCATTTTTTTTGTTTTTTGATTATTAGGTAAATAAACAAATAATCATGCTAACCTTTTTTTTTGTTATTATTCTTTATTTTAGTTCGATCCACTCTTCTCCTTTTATGGTTTCGTGCTTTGGATCGGTTGCCCTAGACTTCAATCATTTTAATCATCACTGAGACTAATAAGAATAAT
>CAMKVN010000838.1:0-23310 GCA_946474995.1 Funneliformis geosporum
CACAGTACTTATTACGTCGTCATTCCATAGGTCATCAATGATCGGCGCAGTAAGGTTGATTTCAGACGTTGACAACGCTATAACTTGAATATTACACTATAATCTGAATTTATATGTTACTTATTATATTATATTATTACTTACTTACTATGCTTTGATCTAACTACCATTAAATGATGTAAATATCACGCTTTTCTTCTTATTTCTGAGTCATTTACATGCCAAATTTTATATTAGATTGTTGCCCTTTTGTAGCTGTTTGAATATCTGGTTTTATATTAAAGATGCTAGTCTTCTGTATCTGATTGGATACCAGATTTTATATTGAAATACTTATCCTTTGTACTTATTTGTATCTGATTAGGTGTTAGCTTCTATACTGAGGATGTTAACCCTCTTTTTGTTGAGAATACACATCAATTTGCTTACCTTTGAAAATATTGAAATTGTGTAAAAAAAGGTGACAGGTAACGCAGTAAATTTGTGATTAATTTCAACTGGCATTATAGCATAATTTTGACTGATTTTAAAGTACATAGTTTGAGGATCTAACTCAATGACATAATAACGTCATAAAGCTAGTAAGGAACTGGTAAGATACTAGTAGAGAGCTAAAATAGTTTTATTAATTTGTCAGTCCTAAATTACTTTTATGTCAGCTTGAATGTTAAATTTCTATATAATTTTATACTTATTTCTTGCATATATTATCATACTACTTGTGTAAAAAATTTTAAATCCAATCTTGAAAAAATAAATAAAGTAATAAGACTATTTTTAGGTGTAGCAGATCTTGATTTTGAGCTGAGGCAAAGCAATAATGATTATACATATTTTCAACATTTTTAGCATTTAATACTAAAGAGCATATGACCTGTTTAGAAACCTATTGCTATCATTCTGAAGAAATTGTTTTCAAATATATTATTCAGGTAGCAGAAAAGGTTTTACACTAGTTGATCATATAGACCAAAAAGGGGGTTCTGAGACAAAAAATCTAAAAGATATCTAGAAAGGTTTCTGTTCGCCCACAAATCCATTTTAGCTATATGAATTAAATTATTGAATTTAAACCTCTAGCGCAATTTAACTTAAATATAGATGATAATATCGTACTTGGCTAGGAATTAACATTCAGATATCAAGAATTATACTGTTTGATTTAACTATTCTAGCCTGATTTTAATCACAAATAATATATCAAAAAATATTTACTATTCTGTTTGCCTCAGGAGGGGCTATCGAAAATTAAGGAATAAAGTGATATAATTTGAGCTGGTCCTGACATTGCAAACCCAAATTTAATAATAACTTTTATGCTATTCTGCTTGCCTCTGGAGAGGTCATTGAAAATCAAGGAACAAAGTGATGCGATTTGAGTTGAGCCTAATCATGCAAGCCTAAAATGTATACTATATGCTAAGTCTAACCTCGAAGAGGTTATATTTAGCTGATATCTAGTTTGCAAATCAAAAGCTTAATGATTATGTTCTAACATGTTAACAATTTATAAATATACAGAAAACCATTCTAGAGCCATTTCCTTTACACAAACCTGAGACAAAAAAGTTTAATCTTTCGTTTACCAATATATGAAATCTAACTGTAAAAAAAGTCTAACCTCCCAACTAACTATATAATAAATCTATCTTTTACTAAAAGTCTAACCACTTGAACACATATCAAACATCAGGGCCTTATCCTGAAGTCGATTAACATATTGAATCATATAATAGTCTCTAGTATGAAGACGACAATGACCACAAGATGATCCAGTAGGCTTATCACATCTTGATTCCATGTAAGGCTAGCGCTTTTTAGCCCTATTTTCTTATAATTTTAAAAAAAGTAATTGAATATTAGGTGACATGAATAATTAATTTAAATTGAGCAAAAGTTTACACATATATTAGAGGTTAGACTTAATATAGTATCATAGTTAGAAAAGATAAAAAAATCATAAATGTATTTGCTATAATAAGACTTTTGCTACACTTCAAAAACTTCGTCAGCATTACAAAAGTAATAAAAATCAATGTATACCAAAGTAAGCTCCAACTCTTGAGACTTCTAGTCAAAAGGAGAGTCAAAAGGAGAGACCTAGCAGGATTGAGCGATAAGATGCTCAGGAGAAGCTAAAAGTAGTTGATTCTAGTATGGTTAAGTGACAAGACGCTCAGATAGTTAACCTAACTCCTAACTCCTAATCCTGAAGCTAGATCTGGCCTAGCAACCCAAGCACATAGAAAGAGAGAATATGGTGAGATTGTATGACAAGATACTCAGAAGGATATTCACTTTGAAGAATGTTCAGTTGGAAGGAATCTAGAAAGACCACATAAAAATTGATCTTTAATGAGCAAATGGGTAGGCAAAGTTCCCTATCCTGATAACAATCCCAAATATGCTTTTATTTAACCAATAGTTGATCCTATACAATATAAAGAAATTCCATATATACCTCAATTTATGGGACTAATTCATATGAAAATAATAGAAGTTCTTTAAACAGAGTTTCATAGAAAAGACCAAATAATAAAATCAGCTATAGTAGCATTGTATTTGTATTTGATTACTAAAAGAGATCGAGATAGCACAAGTCATACATCATTTGTATACAATCATGAAAGAGGAAAGATGTGATATTTGCTTTTAACAAATGATATAGATGAGCATATGGGAGCTTTGCAATAGGAAGGGAGGAAACTCTAAAAAAATTAAAATTTTACTTTCTAAGCTAATTATGATTTTTTTTGTAAAATAAGTCCAGATTTAACATTAACTCAAAAAAATTTTTTTTAGAGTTTCCTTCCTTTCTATTGCAAAGCTCCCATATCGATCTATATATATGTGGACTATTTCGGTAATGCATCTCGTGTAAATTGAATTTGAAGTTTATATAGCTATTATAGCTATAGCTATAGCTATTGCTATTGCTATACTTGCTATACGCTTCTATGTTATCATTAGAATAAATTCATAATTTAAAATTTCTTGTGCTACTTTTGGAGTGCATTAAATTTATGTTTGAATTTTGCAGAAATTTCGTTTCATTGATCTTTGTAGATCATTTGCATTTATTATTTTTATTTTTAATTTAAATAATAAAAAATGAAATAAAAAAAAAATTTCATTTCGTTTGATTTTTTGTGTTACATTAAATATTTTTGTTGATCAGTTGTTTTTGTGTTACAATGAGATTCTATTTCTTTTATTTCTCTTATTTGTAATGGTAGATTTCTTTGTTGATCAATTATGTTTCAATGTTACAATTGTCTTGATCATGAAAAAAATTTGTATTTCTTTTATTTTCCTTATTTGTAATAGTATGTTATACTAATTTATTAATTTCTTTTTAAAGAACTCTTACATAATATTTGTTGTTTTATGCATTTTTGTTATTTTATATTATATTATATTGTATTTTTATTTGTATTTTTATTTTTTTAAGTTATATCAAATTATGATTAATTTTTATTTTGTTAAAATATAAATTTATAAGATTTTTCTTTTGTTATATTTTTATTTAATATTTTGTCTTTTTAATTTATTGTTTCTTAAAATTTTACATCTATAACACTAGTAGAAATTATTTCTTTTAGCACTAATATCTTTCAATAACATTTATCTGATTCAGTCATGTGATTTAGCAAAATTTGACTTAAGTTACAAAAATTGATAGTTATTTATTACATCACACATAATATAATATTATTTCAGCATTAAGAACTTTCGGTTATAATAATCGGCAAAATTTTAGTTAAACTCAAGATTTAGCAACAAATCAACTGTATCTCACTGGTCAAAATCTGTTAAACTGATTTTTGTGAAAATTATAAAAACATTTTTTGTAAAGAGATAATAAAAATTATTTCAAAAGAAATGATATAATTATCTTTAAAGATACGTTAGAAATTGTTTCAAAAGAAATGATACATTCATCCTTAAAGAATGATAGAATCATCTTAAAAAAAAACAATATAATTATTCCAAATGAAACAATATAATCATCCTAAAGATATATTCATCTTAAAGGAATAATACATTTGTCTCTAAAGAAATGATACATTTATTTCCAAAGAGATGATAGAAATAATTTTTAAAGGAATAATATAATTATCTCAAAAGAGATGATAGAAATCATCTTAAAAGGAATGATACAATTATTCTAAAAGAGACGATAGAAATTGTCTTAAAAGGAATGATACAATCATCCTAAAAGAGACAATAAAAATTGTCTCAAAAGAAATGAATAATCATTTTCAAAAAGACAATAGAAATTATCCATAAAAAATGAACAATCATTTTCAAAAAGACGATATAAATTGTCCTTAAAGAAATGATACATTCATTTTCAAAAAAATAATAGAAATCGTTCCTAAAAGAATGATATAATCATCCCAAAAGAGACAATAGAAATTGTTCTTAAAGGAACGAACAATCATTCCCAAAGAGATAATAGAAATCATCCCTAAAGAAACGAATAATTGTTTCTAAAGAAACAATAGAAATCATCCTTAAAGAAATGATTCAATTATCATTTTAAAAAAATGATTTTTTCATCATTTTTAAGGAATGATATATCATCGTTTCAAAAGAATGATGAATTTTTTATCATTCTTTTGAAATAATATATCATCATTCTGAAATAATGTTTTTTATTATCATTCTTTCAGATGATATATCATTATTCTGAAATAATAAATTTTTTTATCATTCTTTCAGAACAATTAAATTATCATTCCAAAAGAATATTTTTTATCATTCTTAAGGAATGATCAAATCATCATTCCTTTTGAATGATTTTTATTATCATTTTTTTTTAGAATGATACTTTTATCATTCCTTTAGAATATATTTTACATCATTCTATTAGAATGATACATAATCATTCTGAAAAAATAATTTTTGTTATCATTCTTAAGAAATGATAAAACTATCATTCCTTTCAAATAATTATTTATATTGTTCTTTCAGAACAATTAAATTATCATTTCAAAAGAACATTTTTTTTACCATTCTTTCAAAATGATTTTTATTATTGTTCTTTGAAACAATATTTTATATTATTTTATTAAAATGATTCATAATCATTCTAAAAGAACGATTTTGTTATTATTCTTAAGAAATGATTAAACAATTATTCCTTTCAAATGATTTTCTATATTATTCTTAGAAACAATCAAATTATCGAATGATTTTCTATATCATTCTTAAGGAACGATAAAATTATCATTTCTTTTAAACAATTTTTGTTATCATTCTTAATGAATGATAAATTATCTTTATGATAAGTAAAAAATAATATCTAAATTTTTAGATTAATTGAAATTTAGTTCAGTTTACAATATAAAACATAAACTTTTGAAATATTCTAAATAAATTTTTTCTTTATTTTTTTCTTTTTTTTTTTCTAGTGAGATGATTTTTAGATAAAAATTTAACTTTTTTCTTTCTTTTTTCTTATTTTTTTTAGGAAATACATTAAAATAAGCTTTTAAAAGTGGTATTTTGATGTTTTTCTAACTGTTTTCTTTATTTTTTCTTTACACTTCTTTATGAATACATTAAGGTAAACCTTTTAGGAACAGTTTTTAGTAGTTTTTCTAACTGTTTTCTTTATTTTCTTTATTTTCTTTAGGAATACATTAAAATAAGCCTTTTAAAGATGGTATTTTAGTGGTTTTCTAACTGTTTTCTTTATTTTTTTTACTTTTTTTAGGAATACATTAAGGTTAGCCTTTCGTAAATAGTTTTAATGAATTTTTTAAATGTTTTCTTTATTTTTCTTATCTTTAAAAATCAAATATATCTTTTTTAAAATAAATATAATATAATATATATTCTTTTTAAGTAATTTATTATGTAATAATAAAATAAATTTATAAATCATAAATAAACAAAAAATGAGTTTTATTAATTTCAATTTTATAAATAGTTACTTAATTGATTTTGCTGATTGTTAACCAATTTTAAGCTTATTTATGCTGAATTTTGATCAATTTTTAACATAAATGCTGATTAACTGCTGATTTTCTATTTATTCAAAATGCTGTTTTTGGCAAAATTAAACTGTATGAATAGTATTCTATTAAAATTGAGGTACAGATCATATGATTTACTATGTCTCGTAACCCACTTTTAATAGATCAGCTCCCATATTTTATATTTCTTTATTTTTGTATATCTTATTTTAAAAATAATAAAAAATTTTTTATTCTAAATTTATATTATTTATACTTCACAGAATAAATTAATTACAAAATTAGAAAAATTGCACATTCATTTAAGAAAAGTTTGAAAAAGAACTTATTGTGAATCAGGATGGTAAAATAATATATATAAATATGATCAATTACTGTTTACTTTATACATTTGGTGAATATCATAAGCAACATACTGATTGATATGCTAAATGTAATCAACTATTTGAATTTATTCAGCATCTTATGACCAATCTCAAGAAACATCAATTAACTATTGAAAAAATGTCAAGATAAATTATATTACTTTTTTGACACATTAAGCAAGAAAAGTATATCTGAATGGTCAATTTAAAGCTAGACTTGCAAAGTTAGATAATGATGGAATAATTTTAGTATGTGATTATAAATGTGTATTTTACTTAAAATACATGGAAAACTAAAGAATAATTCTTTGGAAAGCATGGATGGAGTTTGCATACAATTTTAGTATTTACAAAATGTAATACTGATCAACTTTAATGTTCAAGCATTTGATCATTGGAATACGTGTAATCAAAATGTTAAAACAATCACTAGTATTACTCAATTGTTTTATTTTAAATGGCCAATTAATGCTGGATATCGATGCTTATCACATGATTATGGTTCTCACCCAAATTAACTATTATGCCTATAAACAAACCAACACCCAACATTACGTCTTATTTAATTCCAAAAAATTCATGGAATTTTCCACTTGAAAAATATTTTTTGTTTTTTTGTATGTACATGTACATGTATATACTATATACTATATAATTGTTAGATACAAATAAACAAGAAAAAGATAATGATCAACTATATGCAGTATAATAAATTTTTTTAGTATTATTAGTTGATAATTATTTTTATTATCTTCAATATACTGTAGACGAAAGGTTTGAATTGAAAAAAAGGATGGGTGTTAAAAAGCAACCAAAAATATGGAAAAGGAGGAGCGGGAAATCGGACATAAATTACAACTTTTATAGACCACGAGCACCAATACTTTGTAGAATAGCACAAACGCTATTAACTGCGACTTTACCACCATAACGAGCCATATAAAAGGCTGCAAAACTTCCTTTGACTATTCCCTTAATGCCGAATCCTAATAAACGGACAATTCCAACAATGATGGCTTTAGGAAAGTAGTAAAGAAATGCCATTCCGATTATTGCGATAATGAGAACGATGAAAATTTTGGCTACATCTTTGAGCGGTAATTCGGGTAATTTTGGTAAATCAGGCAATTCGGGTATTTCAGGTAATTCGGGCAAGTCGAGCATGAGTGTATTGCGGAGCTTTTCGTGATAAGTGGAAAATTTAATTTCAACATCTTCGACACCAGATAGCTGCACCGAGATCCTTTCGGGGATAATATTCTTTTTATCAATAGGAGCGCAGGCGACAAATTGGCACAGAATAATGACGACAAAAAACACCACCGCAAAGCATGCATTGGAAAACAGGATCCTATATTGGAGAAGAATATGAACGAGTGTTATTAAATGAGATGATAAAAAGGCAAACTGAAAATTACCTTCTGTTGATTGCCATTTCTAAAGCGTAAAAAAAATTATTAAAAAATAGTAAAAGAAACAACTGAATTTTGGAAATTTATAACAAATGAAATTCTCGATGCTTTTGTTTTCTGTTTTTGGACTAATCACGTGATTGTCAATTGAAATTTATACAGCAGTGTTGGTCGGCATTTTTTGATTAGATTATAAAATTTTTTGACTAAATGACCTTTTCATAATCAAGAGTTTCGTCTATTTTAAGGACGCCCTAAACAAAAATTTTATTTTATTAAACTAATAAGCTGAAAGAATCTGAAACCTTAAAGTACATTACTTAGACAAATATGACAACAGCATGTACAATCTTTAACAATAATAGATTTAAATACTTAATATAACAATAATCCATAAATCTTTGATGAAATTATACAGAACTTTTTTCTCCTCGCAAGTTTACTTGCCATTTAATTTCTATCAAATTTCAACTTATTATTTTAAAGGAATTCTTATTTTTTCAATATTTTTGGATTCTAGACGAATCACTCTTTAATATAAATAGTACAATTATATATTTAGCAGCGACTTTTTCACAAAATTTTTCCTTTGATTTACCGTCAGTTCCAGCTCCTAACAACTAACGACCAGAAAAAAAGATTATGATTTTTACGATATTGAAGGTGAAAAAAGCTTGAAGAAATTGGAGAGCTTTTCAAATATCTCATCGAATGAGAATAATTCGTTAGCATTCTTCGACGCCAGAGAGCTGCTGTTCTATTCGTTGCTATTTCTTCATTCTTGTATGTTTGAAGTTTAATTGAATCAGAATAAAAAAAAAAGCACAGTAAGCTTTATATGTATTTCGAGCTTGCAATAAAGGGGTTTACGGTAATTTCGAAAGTGTAAACTCTATTTTTGGTTATAAGAAAAAATAGGGAAGTTTAAGCTACAATTGTATTAACATATTTGATAGAATTCCGTTCCTCTTTAAGAGGTCTTATTTTATGTTTTATATACAATAAAATGATGAAAACAAAAAGGGTAATTTTATTTCAAAATTCAAGAAATCATCTCAATCGATTTATGTTGATTTTGTAATTCGGGAAACGTGATTCAATTGCAAAAATTGGATTATTTGAATTTGTGGAGAAGTTCTTATTCAGGGAGAATGAATTTATGATCTTAAAATATAATTCATAATAATTTTTCAATTTGTTTATTCTCGGAAATAATATTTCGATATTTACAAAATAAGGAAAGTAATAGTTTAATAAAATAACAGTTGGATTTTATAAATATGTATAAAGAAAATATAATACACCATATTAATACAATAAACAAATAACGCCAATGTTTATAATAACAACCTTTTTTTTTTATTTAATTAGGGGATTTTGTTTTGAATCGGAAATCCAATCAACTGGCAATGGATTTGATGATGTAACTGTATAAGTTGGGGGAGGTGTCCAATCATTTGATGTTGGTGGATGTGTAGAATAAACATAAAATGTAGGAGTTCGTTGCCCAGTGGCGGCAACGGGCAAAATCGTTGAATTTTGGGCTTGTTTTAACATTCGATTTGCGTATTTAAAGATCACATACGTAAAATATATCTTTAAAGAAATAAACGTGAGTATTAAATTAAAGAAATTCTTTTAAAATAGAAAAAAAAAAGATTTTAAAGTACATACCAAAACTATCTCACTAATGAAAAGTGACAAACCTTCCCTTGCCAAATAAACATCAATATAATGATTACAATCAACAATGGTTTCACGTTTAGAATTTTCACATTCTTCAACTAATGAAGATTTAAAAAAGATATTAAGGATGAAAAGAGTTGCACTATAGATAAGCGTAAATACAGTGAAAACCCAAAAGGCGATTGACAGACGATGCATCATAACAGCTTTTTCCTGTTTAAATGAAATCAAAATCAATACATAATTAAGATAGTGATCATTACATTTAGAATTACAATTATAAATTTGTCAGTTACCTTATTAACTGCGTGGATACCCAAAACACTCAAAATAGTTAAAAATGTATATAAAATGCCAGATATGCTTAAATATAATTTATCTGATGTCTCATTAACAGCTAATAATTTTTAAAATTGGATCGTTAATATATAGATATAATTTTAAAAGAAAAAAAAAATTTATTACTTACAGCTCAAAGTCAATAACGAAGTTAACGACCCAAGTATTCCAAAAAGCTAGAAAAATATGATAAAATTTAATAGATAGTCACATCAAAAACGGTTAATCCAATTCAAATTTCTTAAAATTACTTACGAGATACATTGATAAAATGGCTAAAACTCCAAATTGTTCTGGTATACAACCACAACAGCTTCGTCTCGTTATTTTATCATTTTGGATTGGGACAGATTCCACAATAGTTATGGTGGGAAAATTGCCTTTTTCAAAACTATTGCTATTAATATTGGCCATTTTTTTTCCTCGATTATTATATTATTTTTATATTTTTTTTTCTCGGTATTTCAAAAAAAAAAAAAAAACTATTTAAAAAAGTGGAAAAACACGTACAGCGATTTAAATAATAATAAGGAAAGTTTTTTAAAATAACAAGCTGTACCAAAAAAAGCGAATTTTTTTTATTTTAAAGCTGGTAAATCGACCTGCGATTTCCTTTTGGTTTATGATGAGGGAAAGGAAGCTTTTTTTATGGGTTTGTGAATTGCTATAAAATTTTCCATGTTGGTGATTTCTTCAGATTTATATACTTTCTATAATTACGAAAATCTTACTTTCTTTGTGTTCTATGTTTAGTTTTAATCACAATCGGCGCATTGTGACGTTTGATAAATGCCACGCCAAGTGTTTCGGCCTTTTGAAATATTCCTTGTTAAGTTTGTTTGATATTCTATTAGATTACCAGTTACAACATTAGGGTAACATTGACGTTTCCAACCTGGAAGAACTGATACCATTTTTCGTATTTTACTAATAAGGAAAGGGAAATAACGTTTTTTATATTAAAAGAAACAATACTTATATATTTAATTAATTGTAATTGTATACAAATTTATGAATGTATACATATATATACATATAGTATATAAGTAATTGATTTTATTAATAGGATAAAATTAGAAAAAAAAATCTAAATAATTAATTCAATAATAAAAATCAAAAAAAAAATCAAAATTTAAATTTATTATATATTTTAAAGTAATATGCTTTAATTTATATAATAAGAAAATTTTTTTTCAGAAATTAAATTATTTTAATACAAGTTAAAGAAAAAATTATATCTAAAACTTATATAAATCTTAGAAAAACCTATTATTATATAAAAAATAAGATTTCAAATACTCTTTCTTTTAGTTTAATAAAATTTTTTGAATCTTAATTTGTTAATTATTAACTATTCAATTATTGATAAGATATTATCTAATTTTACAAATTTGGACAATATGGGGCCTTTGCAATAGAAAGGGGGAAAACAGCCGAAAAAATCAAAAGTGAGTTAATGCTAAATTTGAACATATTTCAGCATAAAAATCATATTTGGCATATAAAGTAAAATTAATTTTTCCCGGCAGTTTCCCCCCTTTCTATTGCAAAGGCCCCATATACTCATTTTTTTTTAAAAAAATAATTCACAAATTATTTTGTAACTTTTGGTAACCTTCTTGCTATTAATATCATATGTAAAAATTAGTTTTTTGTATTGATTAAATATTCTATTAATGATAAATTTTTTTAAATAATATATATATTTTTGTTTTATATTTGCCGTGATCATGATTATAAACATTTTGTAAAAAACATAAATTATATATTGCTATTCTTTTGGTTTATTAAAATATTCTATCGTTTTTTATAGAATATATATACATATTACTATAAATATCACAAACAAAAAATCATAAGATGAGTTAATGAAAACTATGAAAAAAAGATATCAATATGAACTTAAAAAGCTAAATTAAGCAAGAAAAGAGAGATTTAACCGATAGAATAAGAATTTAGAAAGGAGTCATAAAAAATGACGCGTAAATTTAAAAATCTCATGTCACACAACATAAATCACATGATGATTATTAACCAAATTTTTATGATAATACCAAATAATTTGTCGGAATAATCATGTATTAAAAAAGTTTTAAAATTAATTATGACAAACTAATATTATTATTAGCAATTTAAAAAGAAAGGATACGTGAACTAATTAAACACTGAAGAGAAGAAAAAAATTTACATAGTGAAGGAAAATTATATAGCAGAGTAATGTGTTCAACATTAATAATAAAGAAGTCATTAAAAAATTAGGCGAGAAAAAAGCAAATGCAATCCGTAACCGGAGTACACAAATAAATGATGTTCATCGGCAGAAATTTGAAAAAACTCTAATTCATCTAGAAGTTCTTCTCTTGAAACTTCTCGACTCGAATCTGGCCAATATATCTTGTTATTACGGTAATATTGGAGAATATATCGAAAGACTTTACCATCTCGATCAAAAAAAAATTCATTTTTGTTATCAATTGTCTCTTCATCTTGAAACATCGTTCCAAGTAAAGTGCTCGGATGGGCAATTAATGTGGACCGAAAGGTCTCATACTGTTGATATAAGAGGTGAAAGCTGTTAATAAGTCATAGTTTAAGATCCTTTTTTTTTTTTAGTAAAGACTAACCTTAACCCCTCCTACATTAAGGATTAATTTTTTATCATTAATTATATTCATCTCGAGCTCAGGAGCAGCTCCTCTTGTTTGGGTATCTACACCGCAACCGTTGCATAGTTTTTTTTTCTGTAAATAAATAAGTGGTAAACGAGTGTGAGCGTGAGTGAAGAGAGAGTGAGTGAGAGAGAGTGAGTGAGTGAGTGAGTGAGTGAGAAGCGAAGGAGCGAAGGAGCGAAGGAATTGAGAAATAGCTTTCTGGTCTTCTTAACTGTTATAAGGAAGGTACATAGCTCCGGAATTGGCAGACCTTATGACATTTTTATTTTAAGAAGATAAGGAGAGCAAAAATCATAACCCCAACGCTCCACCAAGAAAGAGCAAGCAAAAAAGCAAGCAAAAAAATAATCCCCGCCCCTTACACCTTTGCAAAGAGAAGTTATATATATAACTTACCAGTAGACATGGTAGGAATGGACATTTTGAAGACGCGATTGAAGTTTAATAAGAAAGTAAATTTAGTAAGTTTGAAAGGAGAGAGTCGAAGAAGTTTTTTGAAAAAGAAAAAGGAAAAAAATATTTATTTATATCATATCGACCGATATATCGTGTATGAGTATAATGTAGTTTGATATGCTTGATATGACGAAATAGAGACATTACGAAAATTCAATTATCGGTATGCGAAAAAAACAATACATTTTTATCATTATCGGGGTATTTATTAAAAAAAGTGAATTAATGTTACGTTTCCGTGACAGTTCTAGATCGACTGAAAAAAAATGTAACCCAATCACATTTACAATTGAACAAATTTTTGATTGATCGGATCGAAAAATTTGACAGTTCTGCACGCATAAACAGATTAATTTATATTTTTATTATGTATTGAAAACTTTTCTGACTAATATAACTTAAACTGCAACTCTACGAATAGCAAGTAAGATTTTGATAAATAGGCAAAATTTTTCGCTTCAGACTCATAACGGTTTCCGTTTCCTGCGTATTAAAAGATCGATCAATCCGATCCGATCTAGAAATGAACAGGGCTCATATATTTAATTTGATTGAACATCTAAAAATCGGTTCTATGATCAGACTATGGTCTAAACCGTCCAATCGCAGACCTACTTAGCTAGCTTAATTTATCTTGCACGTGAATAAGAATTGCCTTCATTTTTTACTATTTAATCTGGGAACTTGGTTTTTTTAGGGTGTGAAATCCTATTTGATACTCGTTATTTGTCATAGACGCCACCCGTGAGATTAGGGTTGGTTTATTAAAATTAGCCACATTATATATATTTATCACGTGTCCGAGGATTTTTGATGGTGAATTTTGCCTACCTGGCCAACAATATACTATACGTAAACACAAGTATAACAATCTCACATCGACTCAATTTTAACATCTCGTGTAACAAAGCGTAAAAAGTATAAAGTCCTTCGCTACGCTCCGGACTAATTTATTAAGGTATATTATTTTAGCCAGTAATTTATTTTATTAAGAGATGCCAGTACAAATATTAGCGCGAATCATCAAATGTTTCAATTTCCAGATCGGAATTATAGTCATTCTTTCAGTTTTAGTTACTTTTTGGCCTTCATATATCAATTTATATAAATTTCATTGACATTAAAGAAAAAAAATCTTGGTTCACCTTGCCAAGCAAGCATGTCGCATTGGTACTTTCATCTTCATGTAATATTTGGTTCACCTCATAAGTGAACAATAATTACCGAAGAGAGAATAGTCGGGAATATATCATAGATTTACATATAAACTAGTTGGACATACCAGTGAAGATCATTTCAAAATGGTTTCAGACGAGACCTTTTTTATTTTGAATCAATATCTGCCACGCTTATTTTTACTGCTTTCGGATTTCCTAATGAATATAATTAAGTTGTGAATTTATTATTTGAATTAAATGGCAACATACAGTAAATACTTACGATGTATCTAATCCACGTTTACTTCCTTTTTTAGCATCATCCAAGAACTGATTAAAACCAAATGGATCTGCTTCTTCTTTTTCGAATTCTACAGGTCCTTCTCTTGACTGGAATTTAAATAAATAATTTTATTCATTTTTTTTTAAATTTTTAATAAATTAAATGAATGTACTGAATAAAAAATTTTGCAAACCTGTGCAATATCAGCTCCTTGAAATCCTTTTGTTATTCCGAACCGATCTACACTTAGCATCTTATTAATGTTTTCGGCATTACCACCTCCATATAGATCTGAATCGTACTCCTTTTTGGGTTTATATATACTTGAAGAACTTGTACCAGCGAACAATGGTTTATCATAGAGATCGTAAGCTATTTGAAACAAAGTTATTAAATGTCGATACAAATTAAAAAAAAAAAAATAATTATACAAATTGAAAATGTATTACCTTCATCATCTTTGAAACCAGAATCCAGACCTTCTGATTGATTGAACAATCGAGCGTCGAACATACTTTCTTTACTTAACGTTGGTTTGGCCAATCCCAAAGCAATTTTTTCTGAAATATCTCTGTTCTGCTCACTAGAAATTTTTTACGATAATAAAGATTTAAACAACAGGTTTAATTTTAATAAAATGAACTGACAATATCAAACTTATAAATTACCGAGCAAGATATTTAGCTCTCTGTTCAGCGCCCATTCTGGAAAGTCTATATTCTCTCTCACGTTCTCTCCGTCGATCTTGTCTCAATTCTTCTCTCTCTCGTACTTTCTCTTCTTCGGATTCAGACTCCGAATCGGTCTCTGCGGTAGCAGCAGTTCCGGATACGCCTCCAGATGTTGAAGAGATACCGGCTCTAATATTATCAACGATGTGGTATTAATATTTTGTTTATATATATATATATAATTTTTAAATGATATCTCATACCTTTCCTCTCGTGCTCTCTGCGCTAACATGCGTAGACGCTTTTCTTTTTCTTCTTTTTCCTTTTGAGCAAGTTTGTCTCTCATCAAAGCACGTTGTCGAACTTCTTCACGAGCATGTCGATCTGCTGCATAAAGAGCTTCAGACAATTTTGCAAAGTTATCATTGATGGTAACTTCTTGCAACCCTCGTCCATCTGCCGCTAAACGTTTATCAAGCGGAATGGTATATCCTTTTGCATTTTTCCAGTTAGATATACAAGGTGGAATAATCCATTCTTGTTGTTCTTTGGCAGTAACTTTGCGAGGGGGAGAATGTAATACTGGTGCCGGTGGTGATGGTGGACCTATATAACAAATAACAATATGTTAGTATAAGTTTAAACAAAGAAATTAAAAAAAAAAGCACTTAAATCTTAAATTTACCTCGGGGGATCTTTTTATGTTTGAATTTTGGGGGTTCCATTGGGTCAACTGGCATTTCTACCATTCTAATAATTCTCTGATTTGCACCAGAATTGTAAGCTTCACCTTGCTGCCCGGGAGTATATCGGATATATGTTGGTTCTAGAGGTTTATTGACCTTCACATTTTTAGGTTGCGTAGCTTTTATTTTACCTAACATTATCAAAATGTCCAATTAGAATTGCTTTCTATAATTAAACGTTTTAAACTCATGTATATTAATTACCCTGTACAATCTTTTCTAAAGCTTCTCTTGTTTTTTCCATTGTCTCTTTTACTTCATCCTCGCTAGGTCTTTCTAAAGTAACTTTTTCAACATCAACTCTTTGATTGATGGGTACAAGGTCTTTGAATTGTGAATGAATAATACGATCTTCAGTATGACCATGCCTCGCAATAGCATCATATCGAATGTTTCCTTCGGCGTCTACTTGTAATGCAAGAGATTCGGCGCTTTTCGTCTATAGAATATACACTTATATAAGTTTCGCAAATGCATAAATAAACAAGCCAATTCAATAGCCCACTCACCGTCTTCCTACGACCCATGTCCAATGGATATTGTGCTACATGTATTTCAGGGAAAGCACCACCTTTTCCAAAGTCCTCCGAATTTCTTGGTTTCCAACCAGCTCTCTGTCCATATGGAGGTGGTTGTTTCCTTTGTTTTATAGATACTAGCTCATCGTATTTTTGTTCATACTTGTTTTGCTGTTCCGAGCTTAAAAGCTGATGTCGTGGTTTTGGCAGTACGCTAAAAACGAATTACACTGATTAGATTCGTAAACAATCCAAAAAACGCAAAGAAAATTGATTTACGTTGAAAGATTAGACATTGAAAATATGAGCTTTTATAACTTCTTTTGGAATGAGGAATAATGTAAAAAAATTCAAGTTATTAAAGGAAGCAAGCAACGATCTGGGAAGTTTTGGTAATTATGTTATTTTATGATTAAAAGCAACGACAGATAGTAACTTACAATACTTGTATCATTTCAAATCATTTTTTTTTTGAGGCGTTTCTGATCATTTCTATAAATGGAATTTGTCAAAAAAAAAATTAATTTTTAAAAAAGTTGATTTAGTAAAAATCGGACAGAGAATTTTTTAATTAAATAATTTCTATTTCTTTCAGGATATTTTTTTAAATATTTACTTCTTTCCTACTAATATAATAGCTTGTTTTTTGATCATTTTAGATTATTAAAAAAGTTGTAAATTTCGTCATTGAATCCCGTAGTTTTGAATTTTAACAAATAATGGTTCAACGTTGACCAATTAAATGATTACAACATTTTGACATTGTCGATCAACTTTTTTTGCGCGCGTTAATTTGAAACGATATTTATTGTAAATATATAGAAAATAATTTAATTATTATCAAGAAAAAATGGAGTTTATCAATTATTTAATAATGTTTGCTATTGTAACAATTTGTGGAGTAAGTCTTTTTTTAAGTTTATACTTACGACAATTTTATAATTTAATGCGAAACCCATCCATATTAAATTTTTTTTACCAAATAGTTGACCATAGGGTTGATTTTAATGTCACCACGACCACGACCACTAACCGATAATGAAAAATATTACAAGCGTTCTAGTACGGATAAAGCAAGATTATTACCCAGTATATTTGATGAACCACCGAAATATACTTATTCAATAATAGTACCGGCATATAATGAAGCACAAAGAATGCCTAATATGTTAAAAGAGACGGTAAAATATTTAGAAGATCGTAAGGATTCGGATAAAACATTTTCATATGAAATTATTGTTGTTGATGATGCTAGTGATGATGGCACTAGTAACGTTGCATTGGAATTTTCTAAATCTAGAGGGATTGAATTAAAAGTATTAACTTTGGAAAAGAATCGAAAAAAAGGTGGCGCTGTTACTCTGGTATTTCTATGTGGGATAATTTATTTTTTTGTTGTTGTTGGTTAGGAAATGTTGAATAAAGTTTTTTTTTTTTTTTAGGGTATATTATGTGCTAGTGGGAAATATATTTTGTTTGCTGATGCGGATGGAGCGACAAAATTTTCCGATCTAGATTGTTTAGAGAAGGAGTTAAGTAAAATTTCAAAAGAAGGATACGGAGTAGCTGTTGGATCTAGAGCTCATTTAATGAAAACTGAAGCTGTAGTCAAAGTAAGGTTTCTAGTATTTTATTTTTATTTTTTTTTTTTTGAAAATCGTAATCTTTTTTCACGTACAAATATATTTATAGTTCTTTCCTTTTATTTCCACAGAGATCATTAATTAGAAACTTTTTAATGCATTCGTTTCATAAATTATTATATTTATTAGGTATAAGAGCAATAAAAGATACACAGTGCGGATTTAAATTATTCACGAGGAAAGCAGCATTAAACATATTTAATAATATACACGTAGAAGGATGGATATTTGATATTGAAGTGTTATTGGTAGCACAATATTTCAAAATGCCCATCGTAGAAGTATCTGTTACTTGGCATGAGATAGATGGATCTAAAGTTTCACTCATAAAAGATTCTATTAAAATGGCCATTGATTTGTTAATTATTAGGTTGAATTACCTTTTTGGGTTTTGGAAAGTTAAAGATTTTAATTCTTTAAGTAAAATTAAAAGTGAATAACTTTGAAATTTTCGTGTAAATAGAATAAATAATTCATGATACCAAGGCTTTTTAATTAAGTTAAATAAAGAAAATCACAAGATTAAGTTCAGATAATATAACAAAACAATATATACAAAACACCACAGTATTAGCCTTCAATTTTCTTTTTCTCACTCGTACCTCCTTCTTTCTAACTATTACAAAAATAATTTAGAGTCTAAGGGGACGGTACTTACTCTATCATTATCAACTCCATTACCAAGACGAGATAAATTCCAATTCTCTTCGATAGTAGGCACCCAACTAAAATGACTATATCTCGTACCATCATTATGCGTAACAGAGTTTAATACATTAGGTCCAATAAGTGTAGTATAAATCTGATTATAGTTAGCTAAATTAAAATCAATATAAGTAGAGGCTTCGTCAAAAGTAATCACTAAGAGGGTTCTAGAAGAAGTTAATAAATGTTGAATTAAAGGAATGAATTCATTTTTTAAAAAATTACTAGCAAATTTTAAATTGGTTTTCTCTCCATTATTATTAATATTTGGCACGTAAAATACATATTGTGGAACATCATCTTTTTCTATATCATCAGCTAATTGTTTTGAATTAACGATTTTTGATACCATGGTTGGGTTATTCCTTATATTATTCATTGAGATAAATGGATTATGTTTACGAACATATAATTTATCATCTGATGCATCCGCTTTAAATCCATTACCGGGATAATTTTCTAAATATGCTTTCCATGTAATGCTTTTCTCTTCTAATAATTCCGGTAATGAAGGTCCATCTAAATTTTGTGAAAAATCTGTCAACATTCCACTTTTTGATGAACATATCATCGATATATAATTTGGTTGTGATGGATGCCATATTCCATGTATATCTTCTAATAAAATTCCTTGTTTTGACTATAAAAAAATAAAGCATATGTTTAATATTATTTCTTTTTTTTTTTAAAAAAAAAAAAAAAATACTAACGAGAAATAACAAGTATGGATCTTTTATTGCAATATCGTAGTCCGTGGATGACAAAACAATAGTTATGATTCTTTTTTTTTAAAAAGAAAATAAAAATTGATACATTAATAAATTAATAAATGGTGTTCTCCCTTCCCTGAAATATTAGTAAGTAAATACGTACCGATCAAAGTATATTCCGGGAACAACAGCCACACAGGTAAAACTCAATATATTCACAACTACTAAAAAACTTAAAAAGATTCGAACTAGATCCATTTCTTTTTAACAATACTTTTGAAAAAAAATTTTTTTTTTTGTCTAAAATTATATAAAGTTTTTGGAAAGAACCGCTTACTTTACATAGCGAGTAAAAATAAATATAAAGAAATAGTTTAGTATGAGCCACAAAGGATCGTGCTTATGACAAGTTTTTTCTATGAGATAACCATATATTTCATTTTGCGAAAAGATATTTGATTTAAATCTGTTTAATGTACTGTATATCACACCATATCGAGTATCGTAATCCCGAAATTTTCATCTGAGATTACCCCTATATTATAAAATAAAATAAAAATTAATTAAAATTCTAATTCGATATTAAAAAATTTGTTCTTATAATATCATCAGTATGAGATTGTTTAACCCTTGGTTATTCTCTAGATGTATATCCTATAGTTGTTTCATTTTTATGTTTGTTTACCAAAGTATACTGTAGCTAATTTTATAATATTCTTTAATATTTTACTACCAATTAAAAAGAATAAGAAGAATTAAGATCAATCATGATAAATAAAAATAATGTTTTTGTTTCTTCATTTTCTACAAAAAAAAAAAAACCTAAAATATTATTTACTAATATTAATGTTAATGATTTTGCTGTTTATTATTTATTTGATATTTTTTTTAGCTGATTAATTGGCTATTCTATCTATAATAATGAAACATTAAAGTAGAAAGCAAAATTTATTATATGTTATTTTTTTAAACTTTTTATCCTTATCATTACTTATCATTTCAAAATTTTACATTTGTCACATAACTTTGCTTTATTTTCTATATAAATATTTTAATTTTAATTTAGTTTCTTTTAATTCACTATCACAATTCTCAATACAACTTTTACATAAATTTTCTTTTTTTTGAAAAACAAAATATAAATGAAAAAAGTTCAGTTTAAAAGTATTTTAATGAATATAAATGATTAAAAAAAAGATTAATCAAATATTATATAATCTATAAAAATTATATTTTTATTATATAACTTAATTTAAGCTGATATAATTTTATTATATAATTAAATTAATGCAATATTTAATTAATTAATAGATAAATCAATTATTATATAAAAATATAACAAATTATTAAAATACATTAATTAGAAAATAAGAAAAATACTAAATTATATTTATATTATTAAGCAATTATATAAGCAGTGTATAAAATCTATGTGCATAATGTGCATATATACAAATTAATTTTTTGTATACACATATTATACAACATAAAATATGCACAAATTATTACTAATCATAGATAAATTATGTACAAAAAGGTAATTTTACATAAGAAATTATTATAATTTTCTTATTTTAGAAATAATTTATCAATTTATACACATAAATTTTAACTTAGATTTTATATACTGATTGTAAGTATTTATTACATCACTATAATGGTCTCATGAATATTGTGAAAATCATCTACATTGAGAACAATTAGGCTTTTATTCTATTAAAATTAGATGATTTATTTTAATTATAAAATAAAACCTTTTAAGAATTTTTATATTATACTTATATTATTAGTTAAAAACCTTTCCTTTATTATTGTATGTTCTTCTGAGTTTTCTGTCTTACAATAATTATACACCTTACCATCAAGCCTATATCAGCTAATATCTCTAGAGCTGATAAAGAAATTTCAGATACATTTAATAAAAATCCAACTTTCATTTTGATTTTATTAATAAACTTATTGTTAAATTTTGTTAAAAAATAATAAAATAAAACTAATTTTCTTTTATTTTTTTATTAATCATATTATTTTTAGCTTATTGTTATAGTTTAATTCCAGCTATTAATTGATTAAAAAACCTTTTAATGATAGTTCAGCTTTTTCAAGCATTTTTGAAAACTCTTCTGATTTAAAATAGGTTTTTTTTTATACACTCATTAACTTTTATATAACACTTCTACTATTAGTTTGATTTTCTTATTAAAAGGAATTAATTCTAAAAAAAATGATTATATAAAAAATAAGTTCAACATGTAACTATAAATAAAAAATAGTTGGCTTACTCAGCTTCATTTTATTAAGCTCTACACATACTAAGGGCAGTATTGTCATAGGACGCGAATACAGACATAAACTAGACCAGACCAGACTGTCTGTGTTTATGTTTGAGATTTTTTTATGTTCAGGACTTTTTGTTCGCATTAATGCTGGCTATATCTCTTGTTAATTCTATCCAAAAGATATTTAATATCAGTCTATGTCCCAACTGTCCTATGGACACAGTCCCAGACATAGACTTTTAAATGTCCTGTATCTGCCAAAAATTACCAGGACAACATCCATATATAACACTGACTAAGGATGCAGACATTTATTAGAGTTATAACCTTAGTTATAACATTAATAAGTTGTAAAAAGATTATAACATATACATTTAAATTTTATATGCTGTATATCGTATCATGTGCCATATGTCATATCATGTATCATATATCATATCATATGCTGTATATTATATCATATGCTATATATAGTATTATATATTATTAATATAAACATATAATTTGTGTTTTTTAAAAATTTATTAAAAGCAAAGCAAATTAAAGAAAATTACATATCTAGAAATTAAGAAATTTAAAGATTTTCTTGAAGAAAAAGATTAACCAAATCTTCTGGATTATATTCTAAATTAGAAGATAAAATAATATTATTTTGATCTTTTTCTTTGCTATGTAATTCATTATCGTTAATATCAAAAATTGGTAAAGTAAGATCAATAATATTTTCTAAAACTAGTGTATCTCTAGAAGATACATTCAAATTATTAGTAATAAAATCATCAACCAATTCTTTCTCATCTGATTCTAAAGTTATTATTATTCTCACAGATGAATAATTTGTTGCTTCTTTTAATTCATCATTTGTTAACTTCTTACCATAATATAAAAGTCCAGATTTGATATTAGTCAAATAATATGATCTAATTTTGGTCATATTTTCAAGTTTTGTACTGCCAATCTAGTTCTTCAATCACTAATTAACCATTTAAGTGTTGAAAAATTTCGCTCACAACTAGATTGGGAAAGAATTATTCCAAATAATCAAAATGCAAGTTCAGCCAAATGGAAAGAATTATTTTTAATAGAACTTCACCATAATTCAGGAGTATCCATATTTTCAATATAAAATAAATCATAAAGTGCCAAACAAGCTTCAAATCAGCGTAATTGAGATATTTATTCATAACTTTTATGCTTATCGTGATCAAGACTTTGCTATAATTTTGTTGCAATTAAAGCAGTATCTCTAAATCCTTCATTACATAATTCACAATCCATATAAATTGATATTAATAATAAAATTTAATTAAATAATTAAAAAAAAATGTAAATTATATAAACCTCTATATTGTGGATGTATAAAATAACAGAGTAAATATGCTGGATGCTGAAATTCAAGATAACAATTATTGAATATATATATATTGCTGAAATTTTAAATGGATTTAGATTAGGTAACTGGTATATTGCTATTGCTAACTTAATCATGTGAATAAAGCAATCAGCTAAGGTTGCTATATTTAATTCAAGTATATTGATACATTCTTTAATAGGAGTCCAAATTGAATGAATATGCTGACATGTAATAAAAAAACTCTTCATTTTCTAATAAATCACGCACATCTGTATTTGAAATAATACTTTGATATTTAAGAATGATCTAAATATTAATAATTATTATTAG
>CAMKVN010000839.1:0-23303 GCA_946474995.1 Funneliformis geosporum
TACGCAAACATATAAATTTTTAAAGAATTTTTAAAAAATTATTATAATAAATTTTTTGAAACTTAATTTTATAATTATATTATTTTAAAAACCTTTTAAAAAACTTAAATTCTTTGTTAATAAAGTTGATAAAAAATATATTAAAAAATATTTTTTATATAATAATATTATTACTAAAATTAATATTTAATATTTTATAAAGAAATTACCAATTTTTTTTAATTTCGTAAGCAAATTTGCCTGCTAAACAATCTAAGGGATAACTTATTTTTACTTGGATTTTTGAAACTCTAAATTTTTTTTACTTGGATGGTATGGTAGAAAAGAATTTCTTTTTTAAATAATCAACTCTAAACAATATTAAACAAACTTATTACTTAACTTTAGAAGTTATTCCACTAATCATAAAAGTATGCCATCAACAAAAAAAGTAAAATCATATAGCATTATAATATAAAAAAAAAATACTTCAAAGTTGAAGATACCAAATTCTTCTATTAATGATTTTAAAAGTAACATTAATAAAATAGAAAGAAAATTTAAGACTTAAAACCTTTTATTAAATAAAAATAAAAATCTTATTTTATTATAAAAAAAAGAATTTTTGAATTTTACATAAAAATTATCTGAAAACCCATCTTTGTAACCTAAGAAATTCTTTTTTTCTCTTGAGTTAGAAATCAAATGGTTCTTTAATGGGCGGGGTACTATATCTCATATTATATTATAAGAATCAAAGAGATTTTATTTAGCTTTTAACTTTAAAAATATTTTATACATATAAGGAAAATTCTAATTATCACAGTAATAAAATGAAATGTGAAACTCATGACAATATACAATAGGGTTTTTTCCTATATATAAAAACAATAAAAAACTTTTTAATAAGTTGCCAATAATTAAAGCATTTATATATCTTTTATAAGATTATTATTATTTATCGATTCTTCTTATGTTAAAGAAAATTAATTTAAGGAAAACCCCCCCCCCCCCCCCAACGGTAATTCTAAAATATTACAAGATAATACACTAAAATGCGGTGTAGTTTTCGTTATTCTCTAAATTTTCGTAATTCAAAAGAGAACTTTCGATTCTAATAGTTAATTATAGTAAACCAAAAAAAAAAGATTATCGCCTAAATATGTATGTATTTATAGTTTGCTTACCTAATAATAAAAATTTTCCCCATCAAATTGCATATTAACTCCCCACCGATTTAATTTTTCCGCATGACAAATAAATATTAAATCGTTAGTAAACATTTGGTTAGATTAGTACACATAAGTCTATCAATGGTTCAAAAAAGCTGTCAACCATGAAAATCAATACTTATATGAAAGATTTCTTTTGTATTACTAATATAGATTTATTCAAATACAACGATTTGACAGGGCATTCTTTTCTAAATTTACATTTCATTGGTATTTAACAAATGTGGGAGACAATCTGGAAACTTGTGCTTTATTATTGTTTAATTATAAAGGTTTAAATAAAGATAACTAAAAAAAAATATATTATATTAAATTTATATTAAGTTAAAATAAAACGCTACACCTAAGATTTATTATCGAATTTCAAATTGATAATTGAAATGTTTGATAATTACACTTTATTTCCCCGATAAAAATTTAAGGTTTCATCATTTAATGCAATTGAAGGTTTTTTTATGTTCAATGAAATAATTTTCTAAACAAAAATAAGATGTTCCATCAGAAGTTTGAACACTGAATAATAATAAAATTAAAAAATAAGCTAACTATATATATTTGAAATCAATCGTTAAAGAAAATTGAAATTTTTTTTTTTTTTGATATTAACAATAAAAAAAAAAGATATAAATACTGTAATAATAATAATAATAATAATAATAATCATCCTAATTTTGCTGATGAGATGTTCCACCTTTAGTTCTCATCAAGTACCTTTTTTTTTTTTGAAATAGCTTAAAGAAAAACGCATCATTCCCATTTAGGTTTTATGATGACATTTAGTATGTACAGATATGAACCATAATGAAGCAGAAAAATTAAGATCGAACTAAATGTAAATATAAGTGTTTAATAAACAAATGCACTTTGCATGCGTCTATGTAACTAACTTGCTACTGAATAACACAACGATATATTATAATGCTAAAAATCATGATTTCTAAATTTAATAATAGACTTGCCTTATGATAGTGATAGAATGTAATAGTAATAATAGTATATAATTTGGTAAATAATGTGAATTATAATAATATAGGGTTTAGCAAAGTTATAATAAGCATAATTATAATATAACAAATGTCCCAACTATTTTTTTTTTTTTTGCGAGATTTGTTATAAATAAAAATTAATTATATATCATGTAATTTATCGAACGTTGTAAGAATGTAATACACCGCCACCGAATGGTAGTCTCTCTGGACTTTTGCCTTTGCCAACATCTTTCCCCTCTACTTCGCGAGCAGATAATAAATATTTTAGGCCTGCTGCTGCTTTTTTCATATCTTCAGAAGTTTTATGACTCTGTGGGAAATGAGTTCGGGTCGGATTCATCTGTGATTTAAGTCTTTCCTCTATAGTCTTTTCCAATTGTTGTTCAACTTCCGTTGAAAATGGTGTGCCTTTCATTTGAGGAGACTCCTGCAAAATAAGTAAATAAATTTCAATTAATTTCATCCTATATGAATGATATAAATATCAGACAAATACAAAAATATTTACATTACCTTGAGGATTATTTTATCAGCGTGTCCGCGGCTTCGTCCAGGTGATATATCCAAATTCTCGATATCAGATTCGAGGCGAGTCTCGCTTAGCGAATGTATAGTATCTTGTGCTTCTTCCAAAAGATGTGCATATTCTTGAGCCGAAACCATCATTTCACTTAATTTACCCTCAGTTTTCACTTGGCGGTTTTCCAATTCGCTGACGCTAGCGCGTAAATGTTCATTCTCAAGAACAACCTGAAAAAGATATTAAAAAAATTTTAAAAGAAAGTCGAAAAAATAATAGGTTACTTGATTTATTGATTGCTTACTTTGCTAAGATCAGCCTGAATCATTTTTACGATTTGAGTAGTTGTGGCGCTATTAATTCTATGAGAATTCAAAGATCTATCTAATGATATGGAAAGATTGACATTCGTTTCTTGTGTATCTGAAAGACGTTGTTCAACCTCCACTAAAATATATAAGAATATATATATATATATATATCAAATTAATTATAAGTATATATTTACAAATTGAAGTTTAAACTTGAACGAAAATAGTTTACCTAATTTCTTGGAGTATGTGTTTACTTTGTTTCGTGATTCCCACATATCTTCGACCATATCGTTCATTTGACCAGTTAGAGAATCCAATTCCTTACGGAATCGTTTTAGCTCCCTTCGAGCAGTGTCGAGTTCTTTTTGAAGAAAAGCTTTATGTTCACGCAAAGTTTTGACCTGATCTTCGCTAGCAGCCAATTGGGACGAAAGATCATTGCTTTGAGAAGCTTTAGAAAATAACTTTCGATTTTCTTCTTCTAAAACGGTAAGCCTCATATATGCCTGTGCCTCGGCCTGCGTGGCAAAGTTAAGTTTCTTTTGTAGCTCTTCGTTCTTTTCTGATATTGCTAGACCTAAACGTGCAGCTATGTCCAAGTTATTTGCTATGTCGTCTTTTTCTTGCTCTTTTTGTATAAGCATGCTCCTAAGTACTTCCTTGTCGTCAATGGAGTTGACCTAAATTAAAAAATTTTAAAAATGATTTAGTAAAGAATAAATAAATAAATATTTTCTTTTTATTAAAAGAATTACCGCGTCGATGAAAACTCGTCTTTCGGTCACTACTGTAAATTTAGATTAGAATAAAATATGTTAAATATGAGCGAAAGTAATTTCACTAAGTTAATTCCAAAAACTACCTGGGGACATTGCACAAAGCTGAGAGAGAAGTGGGTCGATATCACTCTCAATATGATTTTCAATTTCAATTTCTGTTTCAGAGTCGTTTATCTCGTTTGCGTTGTTTCTTTCGTTTATTTCGAAAGCTTCGTTGTTGTTGTTGGTATTATCGTTGTTGTTATTGTTCTTATAAATAAATAGAAAGAAAACAATTTATATGAGTCCAGTGGTTGTGGCAACTACTTGTTACGCAGCACATTTATTATAATATTGTGTATGAAAACCATATATATTTTTTTCTGAACACAAATTAAGTAAAGCCAACTAAACCAAAAACCGTTCACTTACTGATTCGTAATCTGCGGGCATATGGCTCATTATTGAGTTATTATAAAAAACCACAAAAAATGGCAAGAAAAGATTTGCTTATTTGAAAAAATAAGTGAAAAGAAAAAAGAAGGTGAAGTGAAAATTTTTTTAAAAAAAAGAATTGTTTTTCTTCCTTGCGTGCTGTTTTTTTTTAATATATTGTCAGTTAAAAATTAATAGTTTGTTTTGATATAAAAAAAAAGGTTCCAGTTCGCAAGGAGTAAAACAAAAGGGACATACGAAACTAAATGTAAGAAACAGTTTTATTTAAAAGAAAGCATCACACTTTTTTCGATGCAAATAACCCCGACAATTTATTAATGGAAATCTGTCAAACTTGTGTTACAAAGTAAAATAAAGAAATTGTTCTAAAATGAGCCACATACATTGATTCAATATAAAATTGTATTACGGAAAAATAAATTAACATTTTCGATCTTCTTGTTGTCAAATAATATGGGTTATGCAGATAATAATCAATCAAGTTTTTTTACCTTGGCACCTGAAATACATGAAATGAATTAAAGGATGATGTAATGAAAGTTCTATGATCGCTTTCTCAATACTTTATTCGATGTATTGAATGCTTCTCATTACTGCTTGAGGAAACATCTAATTCCTAGATTTTCGCATTTCCGGGTTCCAATAATAATTTCTCGTTTTTTAACCCTATGGCTGAGGATATTTTAAAGATTTAACTCTAGAAATATAAGATAAATCTTTTTTCCTTTTCATCACTTTTTGTTTCTTTTTTTTAAAAAAGGAATTCTTCTGTGTTTCACATCTTTAAACAAAAAATTGTTTTCGGAATAAATTTTGGGGTAAATACTTGTATGAAAAATATTGGTTCCCAACTGAAAGCTTTGTCTGTAACATATTTTTTTGATCCTTGTCGTTTGATTTTATATTGGTGAAAATGTGTCAACCCCCTAAAATTTTATCATTATACTAATTGAATTTATGATGGCCCGTGCCTAAAAAACAGTAGGACGAATTAACTATTATAGTACTAGTGGAAACTTGAAGGAATTATGACTCTTACAATTACTTTCAGATTTGATAATGTATTATCTATGAGATTTTAAAATTTCGTGTTACGAGATATTTTCCTAAAACGTAAATTTCACGTGATTTATAATACATACTTTTATAAAATTTCCTATTAGGTATCAATAACAATATCGATATACCCATGCGCACTGGCCAAATGTCGAATATAGAAATCAACAGCGCGTTCCTGTTCTTATAGATTTTATTATTATTATCTTTTAATATTTATTGTTTATTTGAATTAAATTTAATAATGTTCTATAAACGCATAACTGACAGTATAGAATGGTAAAAGAACTTAATTATAAATTTTATAACTTTATGGCGTCCAAAACAAAAGAAAGACATGGTTTTCATTAGTAACGAATTTTGTTCAATGAATCGTTGAAAAGTTTAAATAAACACTTCTCTTCCAAAATGAGGTTTAGGCTTTTATAAAAATAATCGATTTAGCACATCAAAATTGAGTCGATACTTGATTGGCTCTTTTCGGAAATTCTAACTGCGGCGAACAATTGTTGCTTGTTGTCCAATCAAAGTTAATCAAAATTGTTTAGCCGATAATGCTCAAAATCCAAAATCTAAAGAAAATGTTTTTTTTTCAATCAATACAAATTTGTTTCGCATTTGAAAATTTTAAACATGTCATTATCAAGGAGACCGTCCACGAGACGATCTACCTCTCTATATAGTCGTTCTAGACAAGAAACGCCGAAATCATATGACCAAACTTCAGACGTTACCGATCTCGATTCTGACGTGTCAGCAACTTATGAAGAAGAGGACGACGAAGAAACGGAAGAAACGATTAAATTAGAAGACAATACATATCAATCGGAAGAAGAGGATATAGAAGATGAACAAGAGGATATGTTGGAAGAACCGGAAGAAGAGGAAGAAGTTGAAGAACATGAAGAAGATTTAGAGGTACCAATTGATGATGATATAGACATAGAAATGGAAGATGCTGACGATGCTACTCCTGTGGATGAGGAGGAGGATTTTGCGGTGGAGGATACTGAGGTGGAGGATGAGGAAGAAGACGAAGAAGATGACGAACAAAGTGATTATGAAGAAGAATCATCTTCCAGAAGGACAAGAGGCCGAAGTCTACAAACTCAAGGCCTACAACCCTCAATGAAACAGATAACTGTACCAGATAAACAAATAATTCCAAAGAAAAGAGGTGTGTCATAAATATTAAATGTAATGTAATTGCATTGATTTATAACTTTTGTGATGAAGCATTATATTAATTTTTATTTCGAATGTAGGAAGGTGAGATATCCTGCGACACCCCTTTCCTTTATATAACCTATCCTTGGTTTGATTATTAACTATATGACTCGTTATATATTATAATCATGTAGCATTACTGAAATATCTTCCTCTTCGCATGGCAATCGAATACTTACAAAGAGACAACGAGCAAAACTTAATGAAAATTATCCACAGGATCTGTTACAACTCCCAATGGGTAATTCATCATTTTTTGATCTTAGTTTTGAATTCATCAAATATAAGTTAATATGATATATATATATTTTTTAAATCCTATAGAGCCAATGAAAAAAAAACATATGACCGAGGAAGAAATCGCTTTGAAAAAGTCTGAGATCGCGAGACGAAGAAAACATCAGAGTATACAGCGCGCAGAACAAGATAAAGTAAATTTCTATCCGGGAAATGATTCGCGGAGAAAAAGAAAATATTATTTATTAAATTTTTTTTACTTAAAATGTTTAGATGGATACAATTAATCGTCTTTTGAAGAAACAATCTACAAAAAGACGAACAAGAGATCAAGATGATACAGATAGTGTACAGAATGATTCTAGTAGTACAAGTTCATTGCCACCTTCATCACTCCACTATGTGAATAATGCTGAAGGCGCAACTTTATCATTTCCGATCGGGTCTGACATACAGATACAATGCGAAAAGGGGCCAAAGTAAGTACTTTAATAATAAATTTGTTTTTTATTTATTTATTTTTATGTATAAACTAAATTTCTTGTTGATTTGGTTAAGATATCCTCCACCCGTTCCAAATTGTGCATTTCCTGGTTGTAATGTTCCAAAGAGATATTGTAGTGTCAAAACCTTTAAATATGCTTGTTCAATGGATCACTTACATAAATTAGAATCCAAAGGATAAGGAGGAAAATTTTTATTTGACAATTTTGATTCTGCTTTAATTTTCTTCTAATTATACATATGACTTCTGGCATGTCGTATTTAATTTAAAAATTACAATAATTATTAATTCAATTTAGGTAAATTTAATAATAATGCCGCGAAACAAAAAAATTCCAATTATTCTTTGAGGATTCTATTTGTAAAATCACGTGTGGTTACTTTAAAAAATTTTATTATACAAAATCCCTGTTTATTTTAAATATGGCTCAAGTGATCATTTATAATTGATTTTCCTAGTATAAGCATATTTGTTAAATCTAATAAATATGATTATTTTATAAAACATTCAAATTATAACTTTCATTTTGAAAAAAAATACAAAGTATATATAAAACATCAACTAGTATATTAAATTTTTCAATTAAAATTTTATGTTATAACATTATTTAAAATTTTTAATTATAATTATTGTTTATTGATTTATTTTATTATTTATATCTAATCAGTTATTTAAATTAAATAAAATTTGTATATTATAAAATTAGATTAAAAAATATATCAAAATTTTGTTTAAAAGAAAATAATATTTATTAATAATTATTATAAATTGAATATAACAAATTGGAATAGTTTTATTATAATAAAGACAATTTTAATGATATTGCCAAATCTTTAACTAAATAAGATCTTTTTCTTCTTGTAGTTCATCTAAACTTGATGGGTGTTGATGATCACAATCTCATTCTTCAATATGATAATACCTATAGAATTATTGATCAGAAAGTTTTTCAAGAACCTTTTTTCTGCTAAAATTTCAATGATTTCTTTTCTTTAAATAGAAATAGGAATGTTAGATTTCTCATCAGTTCTTCTTCAATCAATTAGTTTACTATATAGCACATTCTAGTATTAGATTCATTTAATAAAGAACTTTATAAATTATTTTTTTGTTTTTATTAGAATGAAGTATCTGCATTCTAACTAGAGATATTAAAGTCTGTGATTAAATAGTTCAGACTATAATCTAATTATAGAACTAGTTTTAGTTCAGTTTAAGGATTAAAATCGAACTAAAATTGAATTAATTAAACTATTATTTGGACTGATTTAGATAATCAATCTAATTTAAATATAATATCATATAACTGAAAAAAATATGTTGATCATTGATCATTTTAACTAAAATTACATATATTTTACATTATTGTTTGTATTGCTAATATGTCTAGTGATATTTCTTATGAAATGTTAAAGATGTTTCTTTAGTTTTCTTAGCTGAAAAAGAAACTTATATAATAAAAACTCACAATTTAGATATATGAAAAAAATTTTAAAGTTCTAGATGAGGAAAATGAATTAATTAAAAATTATAAATGCCTTTATGTGTTAAACTTTATTTTCTTGGCAACCTAACAACAACACTTCAAAATCATTTAACTAAAAAACATTTATTATATTATAATAAATCTAAAAATTATTAAATTACTTTGAAAGAAATACGCTTTAAATTTTATTCTCTATCACAATCTAAATCAATTATAAATTCTTTAATTGATGCTATTGTAAACGTGCGATTTTGGTAGATCGCTACAGTTAAACGAGGTGTTCGAGTATTGTTTCTTTTTAATATACGTAGTAATCTACTAATTTATTCCTAAGTTCTGAACTTATAACTTGTGTCACTCAGACGTATTGATTTGATATTTCACTAAGATATTAAGCTATCACAAAGACCTAATTATCTTTACACAGATTAAATACAAAAGACCTGATTGTTTTTACACAGATTAAATACAAAAGACCTAATTGTCTTTACACAGATTAAATACAAAAGACCTGATTATCTTTATACAGATTAAATACAAAAGACCTGATTGTCTTGTAGGTTTATACTCAGATTTCAGCTTATCGTTAAGACTTATGCATCATGCAGATTTGTAGATTTCACTCTAATGTTAAATATCACACTATCATTTATAGATCACACAGCAATAAATGATAAAATAGTTTATTGATAATAAAATAAATAAATAAAAATTAAAGAATTATTACACAAATCCGAGTAAAATTCTCTGAAAATAAAAGACAAGAATAAAATATATAAGAAGAATATTAGTACCAGGCTAGAGGAAATCTAACTTTCTACTTTCTACAAGTTCTAAAATCTACTATATTTATGTCTTTTCAATTACATATAACAATAAATAAATTATATCTATTATATCAACTATATCAACAATGTTGATAATGTTATTAATGTCAATAATGTCAATAATGTTATTAATGTCAACTATATCAACAATGTCAAGAATATCACGTAATACATGTAGATCAATTTGTAGATCATCCAGTAGATCAATTCTGCCATATTTTCTTACTAAAATTATTCTTCAATACTATTGTAACTAATTTATAACTTTTTCCATTGTTGAAAATCCTGAATTTAAATTGTTTATCAATAATTTGAATCCTCATTATATTTTATCATGTAGACAAATTTTGAATTACTAAAAGTATTGCAACAAGTTATCTGGAAGCATTACAAAAAGATGATCATAATTTTATTAGTAATATAATTAAAGAAAAAAATTCTCTGTCATATCTTATTCTAAACAAGAATCATTAACTAAAAATGTGATTGGATTTGTTATTGATACAATATAATCTTTTTATAAAAAATTATGATATAAGAAGAAGTAATTTAAAAAATGAAATTTCACAAATTAATTTAAAGATATGGGTTATGATCTAAAAAAATCAAATTCTGAGAAATTTTTGACTAAAATTAATATCTTATTACATTTTAATCTAAATGTAATAAAAATTAAAATGCAATTAAAATCTCAATTTTATTAAAAAATTCTCAGAACTTGATTTTCTTAGATTACAACCCATATCTCTTATAACAGATATACTGTATAGATATTAAATCCAAAGAATCATTATTTTGAAATAATAATGTATAATATCAATAATAATTAGGAATTAGAAGATCTTTTACTTGATTTAATTCTTATAAATCTTATAAATAGATCTTATACTGCAGAATTAATTACAAACAACCTTTCTCAAATTCAATATTAGCCATAAAATTTTAGTATTAATAATAGATAATGGAGATAAAATAATAGCATGTGATAATTAATTAGCAGCAAAATTAGATCAAGAATTTAATGATATGTCTTTTACTCGTTTTTGATATGCTATTTATATTATCAACTTGACAGTAAAAGCTGAAATGAAATATGTAAGAAATAAAATTAAAAGGCTTTGTCAATTTGTTATTAAATTAAAAAATTCACCAATATTATTGGATAAATTATTAGAAATTTGTATTATTAAAAAAGTTAAATTTCTAAAATTAATTTTAGATATAGATACTTGCTGAAATTCTACATACTTGATGATTTTTAGATAAATTTTAATGCAAAATGTCTCAGATATACTTGTAACAAATTTCCTACAATTTATAAATAAAATCGTATTAAGGTATATATTTATTATTTTGTTATTATAATCATTATTTCTATAATTAATTACTGTATTATTAAATTTTAGGAATTTCCTTAGCTTTACAACCTATATATAAGGCAACACAGTTATTATTATCATCATTACATCCTATACAAGATGATATATGATTGATTTTTAAAGAAATGTTTAAAAAATTAGATCAATATCAAAAAGGAAATCATAATACATAAAAAGAAATAACCTTAGCAATATATACTAAATTAAAGAAATATTGAGATAAACTTTTAAATCAAACTTCAACAATTTCCTCAGTATTAGATCCATGTTACAAAACCACATTATTCAATAATAATTTAACTGAAATTATCAATAATTTACAAGAATTATTTCCTTAGAAAATCAATACCTATCTGATATTATCAACATCAGTTTCTCAGAAAGGGCCTTTTCAATTTCAGGTTTAGCTATTTCAAAAACCAGATATAGGTTAAATCCAGAAATTGCAAGGGCAATTATTTGTATGAAAAATTGGATTTCAGAAAAAAGAATGAATTTATCAACGAAATATTTTTTTTTTGATATAGATTTTATAGATTTAGATTTATTTGTCAAATTTTTGACAATAAATTTTTGTATTTTTTTTTTTTTCGAATGGTTTAAACTTCGGTCTAGACTACAATTCAAACCGAAACCGAACCGTTATCAATTAACGTCACGTGATATTATGATTTACTTGCATGAAACTTTGGGCTGACATAATTTTATTTCATGTGATTGATAATTCAAATTCAATTACAAAATCTATTGATTAAATCTAACGATTTAACCAACAATTCAATATTACAAAAAAAAATTCACGATGACAACCTCTTCAATACCCTCATACACATTGCGAGCTAACTTAACACCTTATCAAAAAATTACTACCACTTGTATTATAGGAGGAATATGGGGTTTTATGTCGGGTAGTCGACAAGGAGCAAAACGTTCTTCCTTACAATACTTGGCAGAACATGCACACGTGTTACCAAAAACCAAAGAACAATGGTATTTTTATCACAAACAGAAAAATTATAAAGTTACGCTGGGGGCGATAAGAACTGGTTTACCATATTCTGCAAAAATGGGCGCATTATGTTTCTTATATAGCGGTTTAGAGACCACATTTGATTTTATTAGGAAAGAGAATGATTTTATTAACAGTTTTATTGCCGGTTTTATGAGTGGTGCGATTGTTTCTGGGATATGTAAGTTATTTTAAATGCTGTCCTTCAGGAATTTGCATTATTATTATTATTCAAAACGAATTTATTTTCTTATAGATCGATTACCGAAACAAAGTACGAGATATGCAATTATGATTGGAGCCGGTGTTGGTTTAATGACCGGAGGTTTACAAGATATTATAAGATATAAACAAGGTCAAAGAATTTGGTATTTAGAAGGAAATAAATTTTCTAATTGAACTTATAAAAGACTTGATTCATGAACATTTAGTTTCCGAATTGTAAGATTCCTTTGAAGACAATTTCTTTAATGTTAAGAGACAATGAGATGGGTACTAACACCGTAATGATCTGTAAAAAAAAAAAAAAGAACGCATATTTATATAATTTTTTTAGTCAAAAAAAAAATATTAGAAAAAATTTCTTGATAACTTCTTTATTTACATACCAGATAATTGACTGAACGGATAACTTGAAGCGTTATTAACGAAGAACTCCTCAACGCGAGTCCTTGGAATATCAACCCATATTCGTTGCTTTGATTGATCACCTAACAGTAAAATATAATCCAAACTAGCTTGAGATAGTAAATCATCTTTTCCCGTTAAAACCGTTTCTCTTGGGATTATAGTACCATTGTCATCGAGAATTACATCTCCAAACGTAATTGGATGATTTCCATACCGTTCTTTGAGAGTATCTATTATCTTGACTATCTTGGAATTATTATATAAACGTTCATCAAGAGATGCTGATTTATCAATTTGATTGGCTTCAATGCCTTCACCACTTAAGATTTTAATCATATTTAAATATTCAGCGGTATCTCCATTAATATCAGGAGAATTGGGCCGAGGGCGTGAATTAACATTTAAATCACCAACTAAAATAATTGGCTCTTCGAGATGATCGTTTAAAGTACATTTATCAATGAATTTACGGAAGTGAAATAATTGCTCCTGACGAGTGATTACAGATTTTTCTGTTAAAGGTGGCGCTGAAATGTAAGAAGCTTGAGTATGAGTCATAAAAAGATGAATGACATCTTTTGGTGACAATTCGATTTTTGCATATAACGCTCCTTTATTAGAAAATCTGAGAATTAATATATCGGTTAATATTATTTTTATAAATCAAAACTATGTTTTTTTTTGAATGAAATAATTTATATAGTGCTAAATTAAGTACCTATCACTATAAACACCACTTGGATAGATCATTGTATTGCTTTCTATAATGGGGAACCTACTCAACAAGACTAACCCACCATCAATTGCTAATTTGAATGCGGCATTACAAGGTAAGGTCAAAGAATATTTGAACCCTGCTTTCTCAGCAGCTTCCAATAGTCGAGTACGACGACTGCTTCCAAAGCTAAACATCTCTTCTAAACATATTATATCATAATTATCTAATACATTATCAATAAAATACTCGAGTCTGGCTTCTTTATAGTCACTGATATTATTTTTGATGAGTGGAGGTCTTAAAAAAAGATTGTATGTTAAAAGACGCGCTTTAATTTTTGACCGAGAATCACCTTCATTAGATTCGGACATTATATAATAAAAAATATTTTTATACAAGTGTTTTTTTTTTTCGTTCCTATTGTTTTATTATATGTACAAATCTAAATGGTATTTGTGCTACATCATTTACGTTAAAATTTAATTCACAATCTTGACATGAATTAGGTAATCAAAATATCCTCACGTGGAATATGAGAATGATAGGTAGTAACTAAATTAAATTCCAAAAATTCTAAATGAGCTAATTCTCTGTTATTGGAGTAAAGTTGAATGAAAAAGAATTGAATTAGCTAAAAATTGAGAATATTTATCTCCAGGACAAAAACTGACCAAGTTAATAATATATAACCAATTGGTGGGATAATTAATCATCATGGTATTGGAAGTACAAAAGGTGAAATAACACTAAAAGGATAAAATTCAAATCCCATAAAAACAAATAAATTAACGGTATCGTACTTTCAGTTTCGATTGGTACATATTAATTGTTTAGTATTGATAAGGAAAAGTATTTGTTATAGGGTTTGGGGAATAAAAAATTTGTATAAGAATTTGGAAATGGATGAGAATGAAAATTCGGATTTGCTAGAAAATATGATTCATCATCAAGAATCAATTCTGCCGAAGGGGCTGAAGGAACTGGAGATTTTAATAATGAATGAATTATTATTATCATTATTTTGCTACCACTTATATTATTATTTCTCGCTGAGGTGTTATAAATAATAATTGGGACTTTCTTGTTGTAGAAGTAAATATGCAGGATCTGCTTTATACTTGGGGATGAAGGTAAATATTGAGGATTCGTTGACTGTTCATAAGTTTGTGGCGATATTGAATGAAATTGATCTTGTAAATTATAATTATGGTGTCGAAAAACCTCCGGTAACATCGGCATTTCGAAATCAATAAAATTTTGGTTCTAGATGAACTTTAGTAACTAATATTAAGATTTTAATTTTAATTTAAATTTCTGAATTATTTTTCATAAGAAAAGTTAGATTGCCAGGAGAAAAAAAAAATAAAACTGGAAATAAAAACTGATCCTTTTATTTTTATTTAGAGATATATATAATATATAATGAAGAATGTTACGTTTAACACAATGTATCTATTCTAAATTTCGTTTATTAAAAAAGAAGGCTATATTTATAGACTCTAAAATAACGCAAAATAAAAATTATGTAAATTTCCATCTTTGCAAATCTTTAATTTCTTGAAATGGATAAACCGATTTTAAATTACCTCAATTTTGCCTTTGTCTAAATTTTTCCTTGATCTAGTTAATAATAAAGTACATTAAAAATTAAAATTTTTATAATGCAGACTTCAACAAGATAATTGAGGCAATTTTAAGAACAAAGAGTGAAAAGTACGATTCAACAATTTTTTGTTTCATTTGTTCGATCACGTGATATCACTAGTAGACTACTTTTGGCCTTTTTATCATTTTTACCTTTGCAATTACAGAAGAGCATCCATCATAATTATCTATGACCTTATTCACCTTTCCAATTTAAGTTCTATATTATCCTTTCAATTTGGCTAAATGACTTTTTATTCTTTGTTTATAGGCGTTGTAAAAAAATATTATTGAATTCATTTTTGACAATCTTAAAGTCAATTATGAAACCAAAAAATCTCTTTTTTGGAAACTCTCTGTGAAAGACAATAGTAACGCGTGAAACATTTAATCGCATCATCATCAACAAAAGAATATACTCAACATGCCTTTTTTATTAACTAAAAGAAAAATCTGTAAAAAAAAAAAAAAAGTGCGTCGGAAAATCAATGCTGCGTATGTGTAAAGATCATTCATTCTAATTGTATAAACAGGATAGATTGCCTTGACCACAGATTATTTTGAGGTAAAGTATCTTTAAATTTGTAATTATTGAAATTCATTACATTCGTAATTAATGACACTTGATTCCTTTGAATAAAATTTTTCTGAAGACAGACAATTGTAAAGCGTTGAATATGACACGTACGTTTTTATCATTCGATAGAAAAGCCAAAGAATTAATGTGAAAAAAAAAAGAATAAATTTAATAAATTAAAAAAACTTTGTTTTATATGTTAAGGTGAATAAAAATTTTTCAAAAAATTTTGATTTGTTGAAATAAAGTTGATTATTACAAATTACAATCAAATTATTTTGAGGCGATTTCCGTTTATGAATATTGGATTCGTAATTAGTAACACATATAGCCTTTTGAATACCTGAATACAGAAAATGTAGGATATATGACATGTACGTTTTTATCATTCGAAACAAATGCCAAAGAATTTAATATGAAAAAAAGAAAGAATAAATTCAAATAAATTAAAAAATGCAATTGAGGTAAAGAGTTTAGATTTATAATGATTGAATTTCTGTTTATGATTAGTTTTTGTTTTTGAATATCTTTTCTGACGACGGACAATATTTAACGTTGAACAAAGGAATGTACACTTTAGGAAAACCAAACACGTACCTTTTTAACATTCGATGTCGATCGAGTAAAAATTTATTTTAAAGTTTTATTCATCTTTAAGCATATCAATAAGATTGATTACAATCAGATTCTTTTAAGGTAAAAAATCTTATAAAAATAATCAAGTCAAGACAATGGACGACACGGATAATTCAAATATTAAAAATAATGATTATAACAATAAAAATCAAAACGGTTTTCGTAAAATCGTTCAATAAACAATACCAATACCCTCGAGCGAATTGCTCAGCTAGCATCAACCAAACCATTTGAAAATAATTTATTTAATGGTACAAACTTTAATGATTTTAATAATAACAACAATATTGAATCATTAATTTTACCCTCCAGGTGTTTAAAAACTTCGCCTTTTCCTTTTAATGATTTCGTTTAAATCTGTTCTTTTTATTTTCAACTCGATTTGATTGATTTATTTTTAAATGTAAATTATGTTTTTTTAAAATCCATTGTCAAGTAAATCTTTTTTATCTTTAAAAATTATTGGTTTGATTAATTTAATTTGTTTTGAAAATATCGGTGGGAAACTATTTATTCACACAACTGATAATTATTTTTTTAATTTATCAAGAAAAGAATTATTATCTTTTAATTATTCGTCACAATTTAAATTCAATCAATACTAATAATAAGTAACAAATTTTTTAAACTGATATTTTATATTATTATTTTAAGTTTTATATAGTTTTAATACATCAATTAACAAATTTATATCTTTCATTAAGAGGAATTTACAAAGAAATCTAATGTGACGCAGCAATTAACACCAAGAAGCAATTTTCTTTAACTTCAATTGGGTCACTGCTTGAAAAAAATAATGCCGAATATGACTAAATATTATGTAAAACTAGATGCTTTCAACCATTTTTTATTATTTGAAAAGTTCTATAAAAAAATTAAAGAAAATTAAAATTACATAATAATTAAAAATCATTTTCGCTTGTTAGAATTTGAAAAGTTAAGTTTGCCACCCATAAACATGCTATTAATCAAATGATATGATAATAATAATTTGTATTACGCAATAAGAGAAAAAAAAAATGAGTAATAAGCTATTTCGATATAGTTTTTTTTTTTTAGAAAATAATTTTCTTCATAAATACGAAAAATATATTTAAATGAATAGAATGTTAATAATTCTCTTTCTTAACTTTTTCATCATAAATATACTTTCCAACAAGTCCAGAAAATCCACCAAGCAACATGATTAGAAGTTTATTTCGAATTTCGCGAATCTGTAATCGAACATGTCCTTTTGCTGCTTTTCATGACTCGCGAATTTGTAATCGAGCTGCTTTTCAAAGCTTTCAAAAAATTCCTTCACGCGTTTTTCTGCTCGTTTGTCATAATCTTGTAAAAATTCTTTCAAAGTATCTCGTTTGGTCCTTTGTCACACGACCAAGTTTACTGGTACTAGATATATTTCTGGTAGTGGCAACATGAATCATATGAAGTCCATTTCTGGCAATGGCGTTGCGTCTGGTGGTACTAGGGCTATGTGGAGACTTGATCAAGGTTGGTGAGTGTAGGTAGCGAGTAAAGATGGATCGAACATAAGTTGCCATTTTTAAAATTTTGGAAAGTAGGTTTTTGATAGTATAAAATTTATTTCTCGTAATTTTTATGGAGGAAATAACAACGGAAAATATAAAAATATTTTTCGAGAGAAATTCTAATGGGAAAGTTTGGGTATATATATACTTATTCGTATAAACTTAGCTAATAATTCTTGCTTTATGATTCATTTGATTATCTATTCGGAACAATTATTTCCGAGATGATCAACTAAGCCACCCTACTTAGCTTGTATTATCTTCTCCGAGCTAAACGTTATGAACTCGTATAAAAAAAAAGCCGACGTACATTATCACAGTTTGAAAGAAGCATTGACGAAAAAATTATTGAAGTTTGGATGAAACATTTCGCAAACTAATGACTATATTTCTTAAGACCATGGAATGCGAATATAATTTTCGGCGGGTTTTTGCTAAGATTAATGTTATTAACTGTTGATTGATTTTTCTGAAACTACGTATGGCAAATGACCCATGAATGACATCATTTTAATTATAAATTTAAGTAAAAATGACAAAATAGTAAATGACCTTATGATTTGCGTTCTCATAAAGTATAACTGTCGAAAATGTTGTTTTATTCGGAATATGAATATTGATGAATGTTGGGAAAATGTGATAGTTAAGACAAAGAAAAACTGGTCCATAATTTGCTTTGTAAACAATTTACATATTAAATGTTTGCGCACATTGGGCTTGTGATTTTTAATATGATGGGGGCGTGTGTCTGAGAATATTTTATTCTGGATGAATAAAATGAATTGCAAATGCATTTTTAGGTTTTGTGCTTATTATTTAGAACGACTATGTAAATTTAAAACAATAATATACTCTTCGGAAGCTTCAGAAGATTCTTTTTTGAGCTGATCACGCGTCAACTGCTTCTCAAAGTTTTCTTTATTTTGTGAATATGTTATTTATTTTATTTATCATTTGACTAAAATATCCAGGATTTAAATCAACTTACCCAATTTAAAAATCGAATTATATCCGCGGGTATAGTGAGTTGCAGGGTATATAGGTATTTTCTCATGTGGATATTGGTATATTGTTGAACCTCAAGTTCGGACTAGTAAAAATGTTTTTAAAAAAAATAAAAATAAAAAAATATGTAATTCTATCGGATTCACCTCACCTGAACTTAAAAGAATATTGCAATTTTCCGAATATAAGAAAATCGCGAACGTCAAACCCTTAGTTCGCAGGTATGTAACTCATTCGTTAGTTTTGTTTTTTTTTTAATTACCTTTGTAGGACGGTCCCACCAAAATCAAATCGGTAAATTTGTAATGTATTTGATCAATTTTTAATTCTACAAATTAATATATGATAAGCATCAGTAGTATAGCGGCAGAATACTCGCCTTCCAAGCGAGTGGCCCGGGTTCAACTCCCGGCTGATGCATTGAAACGACTAAATTTTTTTCTGAATTTTTTGTTTCCCGTGTAACCCGCCGAGTTTGATGATCTCATTTAGTGTGAACAAATTCTTTTTTTTTTTGTTCCATAAAATCATGTCAAAATTTTCAAGACTACTATTGTTTGCAGATGGAATGATAATATGTAGTAAACTTCCACACACATCACTCATCAAATTTCAGAATCGAAATATGACCAAACTCTCCTTTGTTAATACGTCAATAATTTCTATGATACAAAAAAAGCATTATTCAACTGAAAGCTTTAATAAAGTTTTTAAATATTGCAAGAATATAACACAACTTGAGAATGCCGTGAATCGACTTTTCTACAAACATCATACGCCACATCCACAAACTATCAGAGAAGCATTCAAAGCGTGTTCAAGGTTAATTATACAAGATCATAATAAGAGTCCATTAAATAATTTTTCGATGAATTCGTTAAGTGAGGACATGTCAAAGTATTGGATAGATATTCCATCAAATACACATACAACGGACGATGTAATAAGAGTTGCAAATCAAATGATTGAAAGGTTGGATCAGAATTGTAAGACAACTTATGTTTACAACTCATATATTTTAGTATGTGGAATTGCAAAGAGAACTGATCTTGCATATGCCGCTTATAATGAAATGTTGGAAACTTTTGTAAGGTTGAACGTTAGCACTTATAAATTATTGATCTTTGCGTGCGCTAATAAATTAGATTTGGATCGGGCTTTTCATACAATAGATTCCTCAATTGACTCAATATTTTTCTCTGTGAGGACAAGGGTTTGGGTGAAGACGTTCATGCATTTAGGGGTTGGCGCTCTTGTTGCTAAATGTATCATATTCGCTCTTGCAGCGGTCGTACAGGATATAAATGGGTTGACCGTGGCTGGAATCGGAACGGGTGCTTTTTTGAGTATGAGGTACGCGATGCACGCTATATTCAAAGATATTGTTGTATCGGAGAATGTTACTTATAATGAAAAGGAAAATTCAGATATTGATGATACGAATTTATCCTCCGATTTTAAATTGAGTGAAATGAGACCAAAAGAAATTCGAAGATATATGTACACTTTCTTGATGAGTTGTTTATTAAGAAATGAGAAATTTAATGAAGCATTAATCGTGCTTCATCAAATGGCTGATAATCAAATCCCTTTAGATAAAAGCTCATATAATGATTTAATTAATTCCCTGTGTCGTATGCAAAATCCAACTGTCGCTCTTGAAGCTGTTATTAAATTTCAAGAACATGGCTTTCGTCCTACCGCACAAACATTCCAGCATATTGTTCTTTCTCTCAAAAACCGTAATTGTGATGAAAGAATGAGGAAAACCCTTTATAATTTAATGAGAGATAATAATGTGTATTTTCCAAACGATTGTATAAATAAATCTTAAAGTACCTACTTATAATTCTCCTTTTGGTCAATCACAAACCTAAATTGTTAAGATTAAGTAATTCCCAATTTTAGTAATTAGTTAATTCGTGATTTGTGTAACATTCGGACAAATTCATATCGGGAATAAAAAGTTTAGAATCTCGAGTTTTTTTCACACATTTATTCTTGTAAATATCCTACAACACTAATTAGTGCTGGAAAATTTATTTTAGAAATACTTTTTCTCGTGAATGCTGGGTCGCGACTGAAAATAATAAAAATGACGAAGTAACACTTTACTGATAAAAAATGTATTCTCAATATTTATGAAGGAAATGAACTCGGAACAATTGTCTATGGAAAAGATTCAGTAGATGTTTGGTCTCAAAATAGATCATAAACCGGAATTCAATGCTAACGAGCTGTTTGGTATAAATAATGAATATACACAAGCATTAATAAGCCAACTACAAATTCCATCATATACATCACACATTTATCACAAACGAATTTTTGAATATCATCTCAATAAACGAACAAAATCTGATGTCAATTGGAGAAATCAACAAAGTGAGAATATTGAATTGCGAACCTTCCTTGATGCAACTATATGGATTTGAATATCAAATGAATTCACGCGAAATTTGCGCCTGGAGGTAAATGCTTAGACAGATACGTTGTGTAGAAATTACACCTTATAATAAAAACCAAAGTGAAGTGAGATAATTAATATTCATCATTAATAACAAAGGTTACAAACTAATTTGAAATTATATTACAGTTTGAATTTTGGATAATATCAATAAATCCAGATAAAGATCGAGAGACATGAATTCAAAGTGATCTTGTACTGTACCAACAAACTTTGCAATCAGACGGAAATTTATGGAATTACGTTCAGGAATCATTGAATGCAAATAAAAAGGGCCAAGATGGAAAGAGACGTATTTTATCTATTGTTGCAGATCGATTTCCGTATCATGAAATTAAAAAGAATTGAACGTTAGTTGAGCATTTTATTATACATTTTTAAAAATAATGTAGATATTCATCCAATTCACATTATTTTTTTCTAGATTTCCTCATCAGATTCAATACAATTCCTTGTGATAAACTTGATCAGTTGCAGCAAATTTGGATGATAAGAACAATATTATAATGAGTAGTTATAAAACAGAAACTAAAACTGGACTTCCAGTAAAATTTCTCAAAGATACAAAAGAATCTTTACAGAAAAGTTAGCTGCAAGTTCTTTAAGTACTAACTTAAGTTCTGAAATAGTAACAGATTGGTATCATTTTGTTGCTATTTTGCTAAAATTTTTATAATAGTGAATTTGTAAAACTTAACTTACTAATTTTCTTTAATCCTAGCTATATTCAAGTTCTTTTATATATTAAAATAGAACCCATGTTTTGGATATCAATTAGAATTTCTTTTTTAGGTGGCATATTATTATATGAAAGGTTTGCAGTAAAGAGAAAATTACAAAAAAATCAAAATTTTACTTTATAAGTTAAATATGATTTTTTTTTTTTTTTTTTTTTTTTTTTAGTAAAATAAGTTCAGATTTAATATTAACTCAAAAAATATATTTTTTAAAGTTTATCCCTTTTATTACAAAATGTTCATACAGTATATATAAAATCTAATAATAAAAAAAGTATATTTTGCTTATTTATATAATATAATATTCATAAGTATTACAAGATTTCTAATATTTACAAAATTCACAAATATTATATTTCTAATATCTGTAAAATTCAAAAGATACAAAATTCATAATATTGATATAATAATTACAAATAGATTATGTATTCAAAAATGCATAGTATCAAAATCTAAAATTAATTGAATTATGGTTTTGATATATAATATATTAAAGGATTAAGGGATTAATATATGCAATAATATTTTATAATTTATTAAAAGTTTAATTAAATAATATTAACAAATTAAAAACTTATTTATATTAAATATTTATAAATGCATATAATATAAAATAATTCAAATTATCCAATTATTCTATCATATGAAGATGCTAATTATTCTTATACAGTCAGATCTGTCTATAATCATTCTGTTTATAATCACATCCTGTCTATAATCACTTAATTTTAATGTTTCAAAAATATAATATTTATTTACACTTTTTATAATCACAACTATATGTTAATCACTATTACCGGGAAAAAAGATTTTTGCATATTGAATAATTAATAAATAAACTATTTATAATCGCATTTCACGTGACATTATTATAAAAATAATTTTGGTAATGATCAGTGATTAACCAATTTTTTTTTTTATAACGATAACTTTAATTTTTTTTATTTTTTCATTTTTATTAATCCGAAACTCAACCCAAAATCAAAACAGTATCCAAAACCTGAAACCCAGTTTCGGTGTTATGACAAAGGCCCATTCTAGAATCAGAGGCAAGTTTTATGAAGGGGGAAGGTTAGTATTCTTTTTTTTTTAATTAATTAATTAAAAAAAATTAAATATTACTTACCTCTTTCTCTTTTTGTAGGTACCGGAAACCTTGGTTCGATCGGTTCGGAGCTGAGTCCTACGAAGAAAAGGTAAAGTTATTAATTAATAAATTTTTAAATTAAATAAATTATAAAATACTTACCTTATCCTTTTTGTAGAGCGGGATTCCTTGGATCGGAGTGTTCGTCCTATAGGGAAAAGGTAAATATTAGTTTATTTTTAATTAATTAAAAATTAATTAATACTTACCACTTTTTCTTTTTGTAGGTGCTGGAA
>CAMKVN010000840.1:0-23291 GCA_946474995.1 Funneliformis geosporum
ATGTTATATAAATTTAATGAAAAGATGTTGGAATATGGATCCATTAAAAAGACCAACTGCATCAGAAATTAAAAAAAATTATTAGAGTTTGGAAAGAAAATATTACTAATAATAATTTTAAAAAAGAATTAAGGAATGATATTTTAGATTTTTATAAAGCAGATAAAGTATTAAAAAAAACACAAAATAATGGTATTATTAATAATAATGAAGTTATTTTTAAATCACATCCACAAGCATATCATATTAGTCAATTACTTAATTTTACTGAAAATTTAAATAATATACTATACTATATAAAGAAATAAGTGATTGTTTAGATTGTAAAATTAATGATCAAAATAATTAATAATCAGTAAAATAATATAAAGTTTTGAATTATAAAATCTTTTATTATAAATATAAATAATGTTTAATAATTATATAAAATATTTATAATTTTTACAAAAAATTTATTTTATTAATAAACACTATATTTAAAATATTTATTAAATAAATATCAGTATATAATCATTAAATAAAATATTTTTATATAGATTAAATTATTTTTTACTTTGATATCTTTTTATAATAATAATAAAATTTAAAAAATAATATTCATATTATTAAAAAAAAGTTATAACGTAAAATATAATTACTGTTACAATTTAATTACAAATCAAATAACATTTAAAAATAATTATAAGACGTATTTTATATATAAATTTAAAAAGATAAAAATTTGAATTAAAGAATTATTTTACTGAAATATAAATGTTTACAATATAATTGATTAGCAGTTTTTTTAAATTATTTATTTAAATTTTTTTTTAAATATTAAATAAAAATATATTTTAACTAATAACAAATATAAAAAATAAAAATAATGAATTACTTTATGATCTATTGATTATATAATCATTAAATATACCATATAAAAAAGTCATAAAAATAAGTCATTAACTATATATTTTATTATATTTATCAATCCATAAACAAGATTTATCTTATTTTACAACCAATAGATATCAATAGACTTTTGTTTATAAGAAACTTTTCACATACTATTTAAATGATTTATTTATTCATAATTTTTTTAAAAAATTGACATATATGGCATTATTAATGTATTTGAATAACATAAATTTTATGTAAAATAAAAAAAAAATAATAATATTCAAACCAAAAAAATTTTTTTTTATATTTTGAATATGCATATATCAAATTAAGTTTAAATATTACATTTGTGATAATCATCATGTTTATTAATTCATATTCTACAAATTTCTTGTTTGATAATCATTCCACCAATAGATACCTATAGTCCTTTATTTATTTTTCTGCAAAAGAAAATTTTTCTATAACATTCTCATAGTAATTTTTCAAATATAAAAATCACCTTTTAAATTTTTCTTTTTTTCATAAAATTTTTTTTTACTACCAAAATTATTGCCAAATTTTAAATTAATATTTTTATTATGATTCATACTGAAAATGAGAAATCTCCTACTAAATGTCATAGAGCTTCAGAACTTTATAGAAAACTTAGAAGTAAAAGAGTTCAAGGTAAGATAGGTGGGTCTAGAATAGTTCTAGATCTATAAGATGAGATTATATAAATTGCATACTTATATAGGCTAGCCTGAGTTGAAAATATAGGTCTTTTATAATAAAAAGGGAGAAAACTGCCAGAAAAATCAAAAATGAGTTGATGCTAAATTTTGACATATTTCAGCCTAAAAACCATATTTGGTATATAAAAGAAAATTGATTTTCCCAGCAGTTTTTCCCCTTTCTATTGCAAAGGCCTTATATATACACCTGTATTATCAGCTGATATAAACTGTAATAGTTTATTTAACCTTACTTAGTTTGACTGCAGCATACTAACACTTTTGCTTCTTTTCTTATATCATATTGTAGGTTCTTGTAATGTACAGTGGTGAGCAAAAGAAACGCAACCAGAATTGCATATCGTTATAAGCTTATATCTCATTAATCACGAATGCATAATTTCAATATTGAAAATATGTTGTGATAACTTATAACTTATGAAACATAAACATTTGATTAATTTATTTTTAAAATCTTTAGCTTTATTTTCTAATAAATAAAGATTATAATACAAATATTGCTTTAATACTGTTCTATACTTAAAAATTGAAACTGATTTGCCGATTTTCAATACTGGAATCAAAAATCATTTTTTAACAGCCGCTATGATAGGCGCAGCATCTGCAATACATATCAGATATCAAAAATATCTGCTATAACAGATATATCAAATATGTATTAGTGTTTCTTATTTATTTATTATATTTGAATTATTTATTATTTCTAATTTATTTATTATATTTGAATTATTTATTATTTCTATTATATTAGTTTTATTTGTTAAGTTTATGTCTGCTTGTAAATTGAAAATAATAAATAAATCGGAAATTCAATCTAAAGAAAAACTGAGAAAATCACAAGTCGTAAAAGTTTCTCTCAAAGATTTAATTAGACTATCCTAACTAATAAAGTTGTTTATCCCATCGGTATTATGTATACACCGGTGGAATTTCTTATCACTTACTCCACTGGTTTATATTAAGTATCATTGTGTAATTATAAAAAGAAACTTTATTTTAAAAGTTGCTTATATAATCAGTTATTAACATAATATATTTAATTGTACTATGAATATGTATTTTTAAAATTCTAAATTCTGATTATTCACTCGGAATTTAGTGTTGAAACATTAAATATTAGAGTTTTTATTAATTTAAAAATATATAATTATAATGTAAAAATAAACTATATACGCATTAAAAATCTTGTAGTTGATGTATTTCTTTATTGTAAATATAGGAAACATAATTGCTTCTTGTTTTCTTCATTCCACTTGGAATTCTTGTACAATATCCATCTGCTTTTAGTTTATTATAATGTAAATTGCTGCTTCTACAAGACAATGTAATAAAATTAATTTTTAAGATAGCAATAAAGGCATGAAGTAACGTGAAAGTAAAGAATAATAATTCCATCGGTGTATACGTCATACACAATGAGATAAGCCTGTTATTCCATATGAAGTTACGGACAACTGGGTTTATGCATAAGTTATATAATAATCACATACGCTTACGGTATGTGATTATATCTATATCCTGTGAATAACCTAGTTATCCTTCACATCATATGGAATAACAAGTATTTATTTACCCTTTCAATCTTCTTCGTGACTACATAGAGGTTTTGATGCGATAACTAACTGCACTAGCGAATCGTAATAATTAAATACTACATAAATTATACATCGGACGAACTAAATAAAAAGTAGAAAAAGTGTTTATTTACTAGAGAAATCGGGTCAACACTGGTTAATTCTTTCAAAAATTGATTTTTGCTGATTCGACTATCGATTTTGGTTTTTGAAACAACCCAATCTCTATGTAGGCATTATCCTAATCCCATTTTGGAACAAGTCGAAACTTTCTGAAAATGACAGTTTCGATAGTTTCAACAGATTTTGAGAGTTTTCGACAGTTTCAACCTTTGAAAATGACGTTTTCGATGGATTTCGATAGTTTCAAAATTTTTGATGATTTGTGATTCAAGATTTCAATTTTACTATATTTTTAAATTCACAGTTTTAATATGATAGCATTAGAGTTTTTTCAGATTTAGACTGAGATTTGGAAATATACCAGATTAAGAAAATTATTCAAAATTGAAAAAATTACTATTAAAGTTTTTGATAGTTTTGAAACTTTTACCACCGTCGATACTTCCAACCATCGAAACTTTGCTAAACATCGAGAATTTTCTACTCGTCTAAACTTTCGCAATTTTGCCTTTAGAAAAATTTTGGCAAAACATCAAAATCAATTTCGATTTCACCATCTGTAGAAACTTCAGGCTTCCTACAAAAAAAAATTGCTCTTTTATTGCTGTTACCAGATTCCAGCTATTCCTATCATTTCAATTGGATGCGAAAAATCTGGAGCTGGATTCTGATCAAGTTCTGCTTTTTTGCTTTTCTAGATACTTCCATTTTCATTTTCACTTGTTCGGATAATATAGCACACTGAGGAAATTTCTCTCTTCATAAAAAGATGTGAGCAATATTAAAAAAAGTTATGCATCAATAAGAGATAAGTCATCCGCTTGACTTGTAGTGTATCGAATGATTGAATGAGAGCACAAATAAAACAGTCCTGTCAACTTGATTCTCATCGTAACTCATTTTGATTCTACTTAAAAAAGAACAATAAATGTAATTTCATTAATACTCAAAAAAAAAAATTAAAAAAAAATAATGAAAGAATACGAAAAACTACAGTATATTAGAAGCAAGAAAGAAAATTAGAAGTATTCAATTTTGTCAAAATTTTAAGCCATACAGCGTTCGCTTTCGTTGACTAATAACTAGATTTACATACCGGTCGTAACTGGTAACTGGTTGTTCTACGATAACGTGAATTTGTTTTTGAATAAGAAAAGAATAAGATTCGGTAACATTGGAAAATATGACTGTGAATAAAATGAGACATCAGATCAGGTGCTATATTCTGCAAACTCACCTAGCATCAACAACATAAAAGCTCGGGCATGTGAATTGTATAGAATAGTTTTACTAACTCTAATACATGACGTCGTGTGACAAATATAGTTTCATAGAAATACATTCTGCATAATATATCACGTGATTTATCATTAAGTAAAAAAATTATACTAGGAGTCATCCCGACAATAATCTTAACGTGAGTTATAGTTGCTATTCATTTAATATAATCTAATCTATTTAATCTGTAGTACGCGGTATGTATTTAATTTTAATTTTTATTTTTTGTTACAACAATCTGTAAGTTATGTGGAATTTATTATAATTATTTTTAATACTTAAATGACGAAAATTTTGTAAAGAAAAAAATTCTATTGTAATGCAAAAGACGTTAGCTTGGTTAATTTATGAATGAAATTTTAAAAGGAACATTAATTTTTACTAAATATAAAGATGTATTCGAAATAAATTTTTTTTTTTGTAAATCAATCAATATCATTCGTTGTAATGTATTTAAAAGAATTATTGAGAATAAATATAAAAATACATGTGGCCCAGAAATAAATACAAAAATCCTCAAATTTAGAATTTCAACAAATCTTAATTTTAGACAAAATTATTTTACAAAACACACTTTTTACGCAAATTTTAATAGTTGTCCTTATCCTAATATTGTTTGTTACTTACTATGAAATTGAAAAAAAGTTAAAATGCTGAAAACGTTTTTTATATATTTTAAATTCACTTGAGCGACCAAAACTTCAAAATTCGTCTCCAAATAACAACAGATTAATGATTATATTATTAAAAAAAATTAAATAAAGTAATTTGATTTCTGCTTGAAAATTTAGAAGAGCTATCACATGTTAAAAAATTCGTGATAAAAAACTAAAAAATTATAAACTGGTTACTAGCTATGGATCATATTATCTGTAACATGCGATATTCCATAATTAGTGATCGATATTGAAGATCATGAATCCCACAATTTCATATTTTTCAATTTTTAATATAAATAAGAATAGAATTCATTTGTTTGTTTCATTAATTCACATTCACACTTGTGAGTGTTTAGACTCCCTCTTGTGGAAGGAGATGATGGCTTATAGGCTGACAAAGATTTTTAACGAGGTAAACTGCGCTCCCTGTCTTACCAAAGTTTTAATGATACAGTTTATAAGATTGTTAGCATAGCGAGGCTCAAGGAATAGTCGCTTAAAGGAATTTGATTCCCTAGACATGGAATGCGAGTGTGTCACTCCCTGCTAACTTTTACATAATTTTCCTTTTCTTTATAATAGATACGTTTCGATAGGGTCGATTTGCACCATGAAATCTAATCTTCTTTCATAAGTGTAATACTTTATAAATTATAGCGGGTGGCGTGATCATACAGAACTATTTATTGTATCCAAATCCTCAATATTTCATGTAATTGAATATCGTTTAAAAATAAAATAAAACTCAATTTGTGAACCGAATATGTTCATTACTCGGTTAATCTTGAAAATAATTTAATAAAAAATCAACCTTTATCTCATCTCTTGATTTACATGACTATAAAAGTTGTTTAAAAAAATACATTTAAATAACGGAAATAATAATACAGCCTTCTGTTACGAACCTTAAAAAAATTTTATTATTGCGACGTTGAAGCAGTAAACTAAAGGTAATACGTATTATTTAAATTTATGAATAAATTAGCTTTATAAAATAGTTTTTGCAAACTTTATTAGAGATGATGATTATAATCAAAGATAATGATATTTTTTAAATAATTTTTCTTCTTTGATAAGCGTATGTCAAATCGAGCTCTTGATAAGCTATTCGAACTTTTCTAATGATTTAAATAAATTTATAAATTTTTTGTTTACAATCAATAGAATATGATACGAGATAGTTTCAATTGGTTCCTGTATATGCAATTTCGATGAAAAGTCTTATGTCTTAAATAACGCGTTAACTGACACATGATAATCCAACTTGATTTTTTGTAAACACTTTACAACGGTAAGCTAATATTTATTTAATAAAAGTTGCATCATTTCATTCCGTCAATCAAAACTCTATATTGGGAGCGCGTGTAACATTAAATACCTACCAATATAAATCAAAAAAAATTTCAATTTAAATTTTTAAGTTTACACCTTATAAATGACATCAATTGAAAAAACGAAAAGGAACGATAAAGGCTAAGAATAGGTTGACTAAAAGTTTAATAGGTGGAAAGAAGGGATATTGTATAGTGAACAGGTTGCTGGAGGACCGACGAACAGAAAAAGGTGAAGCGCTGAAAGACAAGCTGGATGATGAGTTTAAAGAAAGAAAAGAGGATTAAAAAAACAGAGTGTTCGACAAGGAAAAAATAGGAAAATATATACAAAAAAAATTTCCATACTCCATTTAATTTTATACTTATTCATTTACTAAGTTTTAATACATATAACTCATTTACTGATGATTTAATATTATTAATCTTTACTTATTTTATCTTAATTATTGACTACGCAATTGCATCTACTTATTCATCAGCTTGATATCCATTCATGTCCTACATCATATTCATTTAAATTCGCTCCAGAAACTTCTCAAGACATTATACAAATAATAACAAAAGATCTTTTAACATTATTCAAAATTTGCGATGCACTAAGAATGATTATTTGATCTAGAGTATTCTGATCTAGAGTGAAACTTCTCAATCTCTCTTTCCTTTACTTGTGTGACATGACTCCAGAAAGTTTTAAGGTGGATTCTAAGGGCATCTCTTAGTTTTATGAGTAGGTAATAATCCAAATAAGTGTTAGATTAATAATAACAAAAAAAAAGATCAAGCTGACACTTCAACATAACGCATTGCGAATATGACATAGAAAATCTATATTTTGCAGCTATAGCCAACATTATCCTGAAAGAAACTCGTTATTTATATTCTCGATTGCTACATAATGGTCTCCAACCCTTCGAAAATATCAAAATGGCGCTGTATTTAACATTTGCAGACTTTAACGATTATTTACACCAATTTCATTACACTATGCTTCACTTATTTGTAAAATAGTTCTGTCATAGAATTGCAGATACCACGCGTTTATACTTTACTATTTGTTATGGAATGCCTTGTATAACGACGTCCTGAAATCAAAAACAAGAAATTATAGCATCTCGTCACCTTATAATAAAGGGTGCGTCAGCAAAATAATGAGCGAGTCGTATTATCTAAAACAAATCAAGACAATACTAACAAGGTTTTAATATATGGAGGAATTACAAAAGCATGTAATTTCAGCTATTGTTGACAGCATTTTGATTGCATGCTTATGTATGATTATCTTAGCATGAAATGAAAGCCTTGTAGAAGCACCATTCTAACTATCTGCCTGTAATTATCATCAAAGGAAATTAATTTATTAGGATAAAACGGGCCGCATTTCATCATTTTAAATTAATTTGTTCGGGTACAAACGATGACCTATACAAAATTGGGACGATGTTAATAACAATTTTTTTATTCTGTGAAATCTCATTACTTCACTGTGGAAGATACTGCAATTTCAAAGACGTACGCTATTTTGTTGAGCAATTATGTTTGTCTCATAGCTTTATGTAAAATATGGAAATTCGAGATTTGAACAAGTTCATGTATTAAACATTTTTGAGCAATTTTTGAAGAGTGTGGTCAATTTTGTATTGTAACTGAAAGAAATTAAGGTGTCAAAATGTTTTATGGGACATGTAAGTAAGTTAACTATTATATCCATAATGAATGACCATTGATTTGAAAGTTCCTAAATTTATATGATATGTATCTATGACATGACAAGTATTGAAATTAATTACTGTATTCCTTGAACAGAATGTAAGTCCTTATTGCAGTGATGATTTCACTTCAATGTGGAGGAAAATATTGGATATTGTGTCTACGAATGGTACGAGATTTTATTCTTCATTAATTGCAGCAAGATCATATATTTAACGATTACAAATGGTCGGTTCGGCTTTCGGAAATAATACTTCTGTTCGTATTTCTTGTCAATTGAGCCATATTGGATCCGTTGGATTAACGGTTGGTGAGATAAAGTACTCGGTTAAGAAATTATACATTATTCACTCGAACTCACCACTTCTCTTGACAGTACAACATTATATATTCAAGTAATTTTTATAACCGGGCAATCGATTCATTTTGTATTTGCGTAAACGCAAAATCCGAAAGTTTCACAATTTCCTACTGTCAACCTCAAAAGTTGTTTGAAATTTGATCGCCGTGGCATTGACGTTCGATTTGCTGTCAATTCTGACATGGAATGTATTAGTTATTATGAGAATAGGAGCGATTAATAAGTATTTCCGTCATCCAAATCGCAAAATAATTAATCTTTGCCAAGAATTCCATAACCAGCCCTAGGAGGAAATTAGTTATAAAAAATGAACATTTATCGTTTTAGATAGTTCTTTCTCTTAAAGGCCTATTACAGAGGCAGTAACAGTTGAGTTTATTGTATTATTCATAATCCTTTTAATAAAGTATTATTTTTTATCCTTTATAAAAATTATTTTATTTTATTTTAATTCTTTTATATTGACACGCTAATTACAATTATCATATTACGAAGATAAGAGGTGACAATACTTCACATTTTATAAAGTCTATTTTTATTTCTAAGTTAAATCGTTTTGTGTTTTCTTTCCTGTGAAAAATTTTTTCAAATATAAAATGTAACATGTTTTCTATTATTTAAAATACAATTATAGCCTCGCTTTGAATAAAAGGAAAAGCTACGCTCTCATATTATAAAAAGATCAAATAAATAAAGCCATTTATAACTGCTGAGGAAAGCTTGACTTCTCTGAGTAGTCTTTCTTGACATCGGGTATGTTCTAACGATAACATTGCCCTTAACTTTTTTTTGATACTCAAGGTAAGCTTTTGCGTCAAAAATAATCGTTCATGAACGTGATTTGTAACTTTTTAAAGAATACTGTTTTAATCTCATCCTTGGTTAATAACCGAAGGATCGATTTCTATAAAAAATCAAAGATGACATAATGATTACGACTAACTCCCAATGTCATGTAATAGGCGGTGATTAAAGGCCTCACAATTTACTGGGATTTGATTCATTTGGTTTCAAAAAAAGAAACATCTTTGCTAAAATTGGTAATTTCGAATATGCAAAAAACTGAGTTATTTAGGACATTATAACCTTTCGGATCAATAATTTAGGATTTTGAGTTTGAATTATTAAAATATTAGCAATTAAAGGACCATAGAATAGTTTAATTATAGCTGCTACGCCATGATGAATTAATTTTGATCAATAGTACTACGCTAACTACGCTAAACCACGATTAATATACTTTATTGAATAAAAATTTGTTACTACCTGATTCTCATAATTTTCTATAAAGAATGTACTTTGCATTGCATCATGATGTAACACATTTTGCTTCTAGTATTGTTTATCAAATCACTAACCAATTATAGAAATCTCGACGAAAACAAATTTGCTCAATTGTAAACTTGTGAAGAGATTACTCTATATCATAATCTGCAAAATAAACATTTATTCAAAATAGAAGGATGTCAAATGTTATAAAGTAATCATGTAATCATGAATGATACATACGGATTATATCAAAACATTATTGATAATAATTATATTATTGACTAAAATACAAGATAAAGGTTATGAAACAAAAGATATTCTTAATAAATGCGTAACTCTTACTACTCGATCAACTGATGGTATTTTCAACTGGCTTAATGACAACCAAAATGTATCAAAATATGTTTATTTCCTTGGAATTTTATACTCTTATTAAAAACCGCAAGTGATGTCCTGATCGTACTGATCCTATATATAAATTCTTTCTATTATAAAACTGTGCAATACTAATCCTATTATAAAGTAACGATCTGTAAAATCATACTGATCAAGCGAACTGAATGGTCTTTCTCCCCTACTTGATTTTAATAGCAAATCACCATATGATTATACAGATATTACCACTTTTGGGTTTTAAGTGCAAAAGTTTTGTTTGAGAGCAATTATAACTTGTAATTTATTGATTTTTCTTGTGTGTATCATCTTTCTTCTTTGAATTTCTTGTTACTGGTTTGACTACAAAAAAAAGTTGATTTAAAGTTGACTTTATAAAAACAAAGGAATCTATACTTACGGGGAATGTATTGCTTTTTTGGTGGCATTTTGATTTAATATTTCTATCATGATGATTAGCAACGAGAGAAAGGATTTCAGTTGGGAAGCGATGGTATATAAGTTATACTTTAATATAAAATATGTCGGTCTGGTTATAAAATAATAAACAAATCGTTCATACTGTCCGCAAAATTATTTTATTTCTATCAGCAAAGTTTTTTCTGGTGCATAGATGGTAAGTTTAGTAGTTTAGTAATATAAGGCTAATAGTGATATAAGTACACAACATTCCACATTACTTTCTCATTTACTATTAAGTTATAGAGAGTTTAAATTCTGCTCCCACAATGGTGAGAAACAAAAAGTTAAGCATCTTTTATTATTATCAGGGAATCACGCTAACCACGTCGATAATATATAGAAAATTTTATCAAAGAAAAAATTTGATTTTGTAGCTTTTGCGGCACATTTATTCGCCCATCGACTTATTATTATACTTCATTGCAGTATAAAAAATTTTTTATATAAACATTTTTATTTTATATACTAAATAACATTTTTAAAAAAAAACTTTAAAATGAATTGATATTTTGTTTTTCATTTGTTATTTTTTTATAGATTTTTTTTCGTTCGAGTTTATGGTAAGTTTTTTTATTTTTTTTTACATCTCTTTTCGATTCGAACAAGCTGCATTTGATTTTTTCATAAAATTTTTTTTATTTTTATAAATATATTTTCATTTGTTATTCTTTTTTATTTAGATTTTCCGGATTTTGTTAAATTATTTTTTTTCATTTTCTTTTAGATAGGTTTTTTAGACGATTATTTCAAGTTTTATCGTTAAGGTTTTTTTAAGTTATTTTTTTCATTAAATTATTTTTTGTTTTATATATTCAGTTTCAGCTTACTTAATAACTTTCTTAGCAATATTAGCAATGAGTAATTTTCTTACTTATTATGTTTATTTTTTGAAAATAGTCCGACTTTTTTATATTTTGCAAAATTTGATTAAATTTATTTCATTATTTAATGCATTCAAAAATATTGAATTAATAGAAAATATATTGTCTTTGAAATTGTGTTACAAGGAATAACTTCTACAATATGCACACATTTCTACATTTTCATTAAAAATTTAATATAATTACCATCAGAAACATTTGAAATGAGTCATAAGTTCTTTGTTAAAGATCCCTATTGAAAAACTAATAAACGTAATGTTATTCCACAAATTTAGTTAGATTCATCTAAAAATAATAGATTTATAATTTAATTCATAATATTTAAATTAATTACAATTTAGATTCGATGTCAAACTATTATGGATATATACAAACGTATTCAGTTTTCTGTTGTTGAGCCGTTACAATTAGATATTATCAAAAAATTTACCTTTTCTAAAATTCAATTAATTACAAAAGATGAATTATTTAATAAACTTGGATGTGAAAAATTTTAAGAACAATTAGTAGGAATTAGAGAGTTGGATCTTGTTTGAATTGGTATTTAAATATAATGGAGGGTATGCTACTTAGCTGGGATCGTAATATGATTAGAATAGAAACATTTACATATCTTAAACTAATCACTAATGTTCAATTAATGACATTGTTAGTCTTGAAAATGTTTGACGATTAAAAACTGCGTACTGCGGCAAATGTAGTGAATAGCACATGTTAATTATGGCAATCTGTCAAATATGTAACATTTCGGAGTTTTAGTTAATTTCTTATATTTCTTTATTTTATTTATTTTTAGCATTTATATTGTTTATATAATCTATATAATTTATCATTGCGAAAATGCGTAGTTTATAATTTAGTATATATACACATTGAATTAAAAAAGAAAAATAGTCCGATCGTTGTAAAGTCTTGGTGATAGACTTATGGACTTTCAAATAATAATAAAATACATTTTTTTACACTTTCAAACCTTCCTCTTGTCTCCACATAGGCTCCGCTTGTGACAACCAACTACACAATTGAATCGTAAAGTAAAGTTATTAGTGGTATATTCCAGATAAAAGGGATCCCGGAATATCACATTGCATTGCATGTATCGTTCGTTACCTTGGTTTCGGTACAATCCCAGGGTAAAAACATATAAATTAACAGTCAATAAACACTTATTACAGATATCTACGTTAATTTTTAGTCAAAATTTTAACGGTTACCCTACGATTTTGATTAAAAACAGTCCACCTGACTGCTTGAAAAGTTATTGATGTACGACTTGGTTTTATCAATGGTCGTATAGAGGTTTAATGTTTGAATCTTTTCCATTTCCGTTATAGAATCGAATAAAGTTAAGCATTTTTTGCAATATACAGTATCTTGTATTTGTTTTAATAAAGATTCGGGCGAAATATAAGTTGTGTTAATCTCATTTGACAAAAGTTGAATATTTTTGAAAATAATTTAGACGATTCGAAAAAAATTTTGCTGCCCACCGGTCAAAAAATTAGCTTTTGTCTTTAAATAAAATTTGGTAAGCGTTCAAAACTAGTTTCTATCATGCCATCTATCAATTCCTCAAGGTATTTCCATGAAAACATTTTGGTTGAGGCGAAACTAATTTAAGGATTTGTCAGAATGTAACCTGAATTTTGCATAAATTACCTAAATTACCAGCAACAAAAAATGGTATCACTGAAATTCTCAATGCTGCTATCAAAAAGAATTTATGAATTTGTAATAAATTTATTAGAATTTTAGCAGATTTACTAAATAAAAAAAGAAAGACTTTTTATTAATTATTCAATGCAGATTCAATATCTTTTTTTCGCAAAATGCACAAAGATTGTATTCAATTAGAATATTCAAATTTATCTATTTTTAATATTTAAAAAAATACAAATGAAAATTCGAGATATATAAAAAATTAAAGGAAAAAAAAATGTTTAATGAAACTATCATAGTTTTCTAATCCTCCTCAAAAAGCTATTTCTTTCTCCGATAAAAAACATGAACACATGATTTCGTATTATTAATTAACAAACCAAACTTAATACAAATCCCACCGACTTCGTTCTCTAACCTTATCTTATTTGGCAGATAATTTAAAGCCTTTGTTAAAATACATTTAAATTATAAAATTGATTATTAAATTAAATTATAACTTCAAAAAAAATAATAAATATGCAATACCAACTAAAATAAAATTCAGAATAAATAGTGTAATATTCATTTTACAAATAATATTCTTCTTTTTTCTATCCTTAATTTTTGAAAGCTCTTCTATTCTATTTTGAGCATAAAGATATCCTTGTTGAGCCGATTTTTCATACCAATAAATTGCTTTATCAAGATCTTTTTTAATTTTATCACCATTTTCATACATATTAGCATGATTATTAATAGCAATCATGTTTCCTAAATCTGCGGCCCTATTATATAAATTGAATGCCTTATATTTATCAATATTAGTTCCAATACCATTGTAATAACAGTAACCTAACATCGCTAATCCATCTGAATCTTTCTTTTTGGCCGATTGTTTAAATAATTCAAATGCTTTATTATAATCTTTTTTAACTCCAAATCCATTTCCATAGCATATGCCAAGATTATGTATAGCAATCGAGTTTCCAGCATTTTTGTACCAATGTATAGCCATTTGTAAATTTATTTTAACACCTATTTCTTGATCATAAAAATAACCAATTTGCGATTGTCCTGCTGCAAAACCTTTTTTGGCTGCTAATTCATAATATTTAAAGGCCAATTTTTCATTTTTTGTAGTACCATGACCGTATTGGTAACAGAGTCCAACATAACAATGTGACAAAATATGATCTTTTTCTGAGGCATTAATAAATAAAGAAAATGCCTTTTCATAACTTTTACATGCTTCAATTCCAAAGAAATTAAAATATCCAAACAAAAAGATAGAATTAGTACTGATTTGGTTACTTGTCAACCAATGACAAATTTCAAATGGTGCGATAATTTGTTTATCAAGGAAATCAAGGACCGGCTTTTTACCTAACACAAAAGCTTTTCCTTCATTCAGCTCCTTAAAAATTAAATCTACAATATCATCAACTATTTTGTTTAAATCTTCTTCTATTAAACTATTTGTTTCTATAGCTTCTAGTTCTCTTGTATATTTCATTTGTTCAAAATTTTGAATAAGGCGAGATAATTCTCCACATGAAATAGTATCAACGTTATTTGTATTTTGTTGTTCATTTGATAAATCATAATCTATTTCATAATCATTTTCTAAATCAATTTCTGCTATAATTTTCGTTTCTAAAACAAATGATTTCAATACAATAACTACATGCTTCATGGTTGGACGATTATCTGGTTCATTTTCCCAACAATCTAAAATAAATAATTTTTCAAAAAAATAAGAATAAATTTATGACGTAAATGAGATTAATTGAATTTAAGTAATATACCGGTATAAATTTTTGCATAGTCTACAGGAGTGTCATCAATAGTTGATTCTCTAAGGCCCTGTGAAATTCTTATAGCCAAATCAATATCATATAGTTCACCTTCAGTATAAAAAGGAGGATAACCACTTGATATTTCCCATAAGAGTATGCCAACGCTGTATACATCACTTTGTTTATCAAGTTTTTGTCTATTAAATCTTTTTGGATCAATATAAGGTATTATACCAAAAAATTTTGATTGTTGTTTTGATGATACTTCTTCTATCCTCTTTGATAAACCAAAGTCAGCAAGTTTAATATGATTATTATGAATTAACACATTTCTAGAATGCTATTATAAAAATGTATTGATTAGTAAAAATGTGATTAAGGATAATATATCAACAAATGAATTAAAAAAATATTGTATTTGTATTACTAAATCACGATGCACAATTCCTTCGTCATGTAAGCATGATACAGCACAAGCCAACTGATATGCAAGGTTGTATTTATCTTTTCAGGTAAGATTTAAAAAATTGTCTTTCAAGTAGTTTCGAAGTGTACCACCATTGGCATACTCCATTACTAACAAATATTTTTTTAAATGACCATTTTGATTTTCTAGAGAAAATAGATGTATAAATTTATATAATAACTCATCAATTAAAAGACTATTCTTTTTTTTTTAATAAATAAATTTAATTTGTATACCTTGTATTGAAGTTGTAATTCCATAAAAGCGAATAATATTTTCATGAAAATCGACTTCATGTTGATGTTCAAGCTAAATTATAAATATAGATAAATATATAAAATGAACGATTTTTTTTTTTAATTTGCAAGTGAAATACCTCACGGACGAGTTCCTTAACAGTGGTATTGTCAAAGTTTAAAAAAGATTTTAATGCTAAATGTAGATCTGAACTTTTCCAATTTACACGATAGACTTCTCCGAATCCTCCAGAACCAATTTTTTGAAAATTACTAAAATGGTTGTATTCGTAAAATTTAATGTGCTTTCTGAAGATTGCATCTTCTATCAAATTAACCCACTCATTAGATTTATCAATATTTTCCATTTTGATAGTGAAAATTTGGTGGAAGGGAAATAACGGCACGTTAAAATTAATTAATTGGTCACAGTATTTTACCGTTTCAGAAATATGCAGAGTAACATTCAAATTCAAAATCAAAAACTGTACTACACAAATTTGTAAAAATAATAACTATTATCATGCATCATGTGTTTCACGAATTTAAGTCATGTGATCGAAGATTTTGATTATAATCTTTTTGTCAGACAAAAGTATTATTTATATTTAAAAATACATTAACCTCATTTTAACCTTTTAAATGAAAAGTCATGCGATTTTGCAGGTCCCAGTTTATAGGATTATGCCGATCTGTTATTACCTCAAATCAGTTAATGTAATGTAAATATAGCAATATTATTAGAACTTGCATGCGTAGCTTTTATCGTATCGGTCTTTGACACTTAATTAAATTCCTTTGTATAAAATGCTGAAACCACAAAATGTTATTAAAAAAAATTATTTTTTTTGTATAATATTGAGGTAAGGAGATTATAGGAGAAAATAAAGACATGCGTTAACAGGAATACATGCATCGCGGATATATCTCGGCAAAAAATTATCCTATTTGTTTTGCCATTTACAGTCAGTTGACAAATTACTGCAGATTTCAAAATTAATTGAACTTCAATTTTAAGGCGATAGTAGATCGGCGACAAAAAAATCGTGATTTCTTGATTTTTACCGAAGCGTACTATAAAAACATAAGCTATACCTTGTACGTGAATTCTTCAATACTTTTTTTTCCGAATTCCATAAGTTAAAAACAAATTTCGCGAATTCCATAAAATTTTAGTTAATTATGTTTGCTAAGACTAAATTTATGAAGGTTTGGAAGTTTCTTTATTTTTTAATAAATTGTGAGTATATTTTTTGACTTTATATATTTATATAGTTACTTCATAACTTCATAATCTAATTCAATATTTAATTTTGATAGAAATGATAATTTAAGTGAGGATTTAAATGGCGTGTTGTATTTTGTATCGCAGATGGTGCACACAAAAGAAACTGCAGAAAGATCGTACATTAGTTAATAAAGTTTAAAATATATATAAACATTGGGTTGTGTTATTGATTCATTTTGTAGAAATCAAGGTAACAAGAAAACATTTCATTAGGGATGTTCCAGTTCGTCCGTGGTCCTGAAAACTGGTCATTAAACTGTAGACAGACCAGAACGGACGGTTTATAAAACTTGTTTACATGACCGGTTCATCAATCAGTCCAGAACTGGTTCATATCATATATATAATTGTTCAAATTTGAAATAATTAAAAACTTTTTATTTACTAAAAATTTTCACATAAAAAAATATCAATCTAAAACTAGAAACAATACATCTTTTAGTTATGCTATAAGGTGGGGCATATATGGTACATCTGCATAATCTTCGAATTGTCTTGCTCTTTATTGAATGTTAATACTAGATTTTTACATGAAGGAATAACCCCTTTCCATATGATCATACAATTAAGAGAGCTATGTTGTCTTGCAGGATCACGCTCTCTTTCCAAAAATACTATATCATCATTAGGTGGTTCCTCCTCTTTATAATTTCTACTGCTTTCTCATAAATTAATCAGAAATACTTTTCCTTAACATATTCCTTCTGAGCATCTTATCGCTCAACCATGCTAGATTTCTCCTGAGCATTTTATTACTTAAATCCGCTAGGTTTCTCCTTTCAACGCTCCTTTCGACTAAAAGTCTCAGCAGCTTGGGTAACCACTTTGGATTCGGAAGATTTTAGTTGAATAAACTTAGGTATTGATATTTAAATAGGCTTTAGTTTATTAATAGGTTCAGATAGATTTTGACAATATGGATATTTTCTTTCTCAATAACATCTAAGTTTTCATAATTTGGAAAAGCTTTTATTATGTCTATCACAACTATAATTAACCATTGTAGTATTACACTTGATATATAATCCTTATAAAAAGTTTTTCTTTAAATAATAAATATCAATTATACTTTATAGGTTTTATTTTTCCTAATACTATAACAGATTGCCTTTAAGGCTCTAATGAATGGAAAATACTTTATTAAAATTTTGGTATCCTGTTTGGAATTTTGATATCCATTACCATTTTTTTTGACTTAGGTTTATGTGAAAGGAATGTCTCTAGAATTGATTCCTATATATTGCGAAATTACTAGTATACTGGAAAATAGTCTATAGCTTTTAAACTTTATTATATATATACATAATTTTGGTACTCACCTCAGGTGAGTATCGAAATTATGATCTTGTTAGATAAATATGAATCAGCTTTAGAATTAATTCTAGAATATGGAAGCTAATCTATTAAAAATGGGTTACAAGACTAATAAATTGATTTTGAATAATTGATGATCAAAAAATAGTTACGCCACAATAAAAATACTTAGCCAATAAAAAATAGCACTAAAATAATATTGAGTCTAATCAATTAATAAGATGATACTTTAATTTTATATATATAAAATTTTATAATAATTATTATTTTTACATATATTCAATTATTTTAAAAATAATGAAACTAAAGTTTTGCTATTAAATCCACCATATCAAAAATATTGTTACATCAATTTCATAACACTTGAAATTTTTGAGATTTTGCTATTAAAATCATACTCCAAAGCATTTTTATATATTTCGATCATTTGTTGATCATTACTAAAATTTACATCAATCATTTCTATAAAATCTAATTTTAGATATTTGATTGACATTACATAGAAATTTAAGCATTTTTACCAGTCAAATTACTTGTTTTATTAATAAGCTAATAGTTTCTAAAAATTTAACTAAATAAAGTTCATTTAATATATTATAATCACTGGTTAAAATCAAAAAAATCAGACATGTGATAAATCATCTATTAATCATTCATTAATCGAACATAATCATCAATAGTCAAAAATCAACCTAAATCAACCTGTCCGATTTATAGACGATTTGTATATATATAAAAACAGAAAGCAATTTTAATAGATTATTTTATGTCGAAAATAACTATTCAAAAGGATTTTTTAGACCAATAAAACTTTCAAAAATTATGTGAAAAATGACAATTCAGAAAGCAATTTTAATAGATTATTTTATGTTGAAAATAACAATTTTGAAGGAAATAAAATGTCATAATTTCATAATTAGTATTTTCTATTAATCGGATTAATAGCCAAATATTCTTTTGCATTTTGCTGGGTTGAAATCATATAGTTCACTAGTACAAAATGTTCTAAAATATGATGTACAAGTACTATGCAATCATGACTTTCAGAATAAAAATCAGTATCCCATAGTTTAACATTACATATTTCTTCAATGTTAAAATAATATCAAACATTTGGAGAACCTACAAGTTGATATCAGTGAATAAATGCTAGAAAATGTTCAGTCAATCCATATGGTAAATCGACTGTACGAGTAAAATAATATTGAACTTGACCTGGATAACAATCAATAATATCATCATTCATAATAAATTTGGCCAAAATGTATGAACTTTTCTCATGTCATAAGGATATTGTTGAACTGAAGATTTCAGAACTGATTCGATATCTTCCAAACTGATTCATTTTGAATTGAATTATTATAGCATTTTCTGAATCATCGCTGAATGGTTTCCGAAATTCGAGATTTTCATAAGTTGCTAAATAGTATTTAATAATTAAATACAGCATTTCATTTGAAATGATTATAATATCAAATGATGGTTTAAGAAATTTTCCTGAAAAATTTTCACTACCAAAAATACACAATTTTTTAATATTTTGGGAATTCATCCAAAATTGATATATTTCATCTAATAAAATTGGTCAGTAATTGAAAAAGAGCCAATAGAAGGCCGATCGTCCAAAAATTCAAGCTCTTTCATCTCAATACCGGAATTTATAATATTATCAATTTGACCATCAAACATCAATTAACACATAAGTTCAGATTCGATTTTTCTATTGCTATTCGGTAAAGAGCCTAAGAATTATAAATTTAAAAATTAATAAATATATTCAATCAGAAAATTTTCATAATAAAGAATTACCTAATATTCCATTCATGCGTTCGAAAGTAAAACACCAGAATGCATACAATGGCCTATAATCAAATGAGCAATTATATAAATGAAGAGATAAATGAATTTTTAACATAATTTTATTATGACTATAATTAACTTCTATCAGCTTTGCTATTTCAACTAATCTTCGATGAGCTTCTAAAAAAAGATCTGATTCTATAATTCGGCTAACTAAAATTAAGCAAATTCTCACAAAATGTATAAGAATCTTTTTATTTACAATCGGAAAATATTCCTAAAGCGATACAGTGGTATAAACAGTAAAAAATATTTGCCAATGATTGGCTGTGAAATTAGAAATCCTTCTCCTTCATGAATTTTACCCGGAATTCAACCCAAATTAGATGGAATCTGAAACTCATTCATTTTTCTCTGAATTTTTTTCAGGGCATTTGATGTTAAAATTTCCCCATCAATCCAAATTCTTTTTACTATCCATCGTGCAATTCCTAAAAATAAGCAATACTTTGGGTTGATTGTGATAAATCTAATAGGGTCAAAATATGGTAATCGTAATAATTCAGACCATCTTTCACCAGTTTGTTTTACAATCGCTTTTGTGAAGCATTAGAATTGCAATATCTCCATTCTAAAGCATTCTGATAATGTTTAGTTGGATCTCGCATGAAGAACGAATCATCAAAATCATCCTTACTGGCAAAATTATGCTGCTGATTTTCATAATTTGCTTTCTTCTCACACTTATGATATGATATTAAGGCTAAAACATGATCACATATTTTTCTAGAAGCTGGTATATCACATGAAAGAATTAGAGTTGCACAAATGATCCTTCCTTCTTGAAATTTGTATGTTTTATCTATAGTTATTCCATTCCAAAGAGATTTCAATTCATTAACGATCGGTATTATATGATGATTTATTTTGTGCAAACTTACTTCACTTTGCCCAGGTAAGAGGCCAGGAGTCAGTAAGTTTTCACATTTGAATCAGATATCACGCAGCAAATTGCATATAGCAGCATAAATAACACCAATACTATATACAATGCCTTCATAAAGCTGGAACTAATCCAAGTTCAACATTAATCCAAGGTGAGAATCAGCCACTTCATTTCTAAAAAATTTTGCGAATTTTCTTCAGAAGATTCTTTCAATGTCTGCCATACTTGACCATCATCATAATGCCGACAATTTTCCCATTGTCTCAAATAACTTTTAAAATAAGGCTGATAATACATGAAAGCGAGTTGTTATCTGATTTCAGAAAATGAAAATATTAAATTAGCTCAAATTACTACTCGATTTGCTAACATACAGATGGTTTGAGATATAGTTGTATTGCAAAGTTATGATTTACGGAATGACGAATTAGGAAATTCAATATGTTGGCACTTCATTATAGCAAGTGAATCTTCTTGTCTAAAATTTATTACTTCCTGTTTTTTATACAGCTTATGATATTTCAGACAAGGAACAAAGCTATAAAAATGATCTTTTAATCCAAGTTCTTTCTTTGTTAAGTATATCAAATCTGAAAAGTCTCTAAAATCATTTTCACTGATTTCTATCAAGACTAATTTCATAAATTTTATCAAAGCCTCAGTTGCTGTTTCCATTATATTGAATCTTGTCCGAAATGTCATAATCCAGAGTAAAATCCATAAAATTAGGTTATCAGTTATTGATCCTAAATCTGGTGGGTTCTGAAACAGCTCATAATTATGTGATGCATAATTCTCAAATGTTTCATAGTCTTCATCATCACCTAATTTTCAATCATCTGATTCATTTCTATTATTACTAATACCTAAAATATTGTTTTCTTCAGTAGTATATTCAGAAGATTCAGAAGGCTCATCAACACTTTGTTTGGAATTGTCTTCAGGAGGATTTATGTTGGGTTTTGATCGATTTTTGTACCTATTTATACGTTTTTGAGATATAAATGTAGAATTAGAATTCTCGTGATATTCATCATCTTCTAATTTATGTTCAATAATTTGTCTAGCTGAAGCTGATATCATTGAAGACTCTTCCGTTTCTTCCTGAATTTCGAATTGATGAAATGCAATATCGATATCTTGTTATTACATTACACGATGATGATGTTCTAGAAGTAGAAGATATTTCTCATTAATTAAACTAGTAATTGATCTGTTTCTTTTATAAGAAGCTGCAGTAGAAGATTGACTTGAGTCATTTTCTTCATCATCAAGTATGCTAGGGATTGACCTTTTTCTACTCATATTGATAATATATTTGAAAGAGAAAAAAAAAGAAAAAAAAGTTCAAAATAGAGCAATTTATAAGAATAATCTTCATATTTGTATTGTTTATATTCTTAATATTATTTTACAGTATAAGGAAAATTATGTATTATTTGTTGCATGTATTATATATCAAATAATACTTTATTTAAAGTTTCTGATTCAATTATATTAAAAGTTTATTTAAGCTTAATTATTTCTGATTTTTAAACAAATTACAAATTCAGGTAAGAAATTAAAATTTTATTATGTTAGATAAAAATTTTGCTTAAAAATGTTTTTTTTTGGTAAAAAAAATAAAATAAAGAAATAAAAGAAATATTATTAAATTCAACTACAACTAGCTAAAATTTCAACTAAAAACTGAATTTTATCTTATATGAATAATATCAAAAGGATATTTTATCAAAAAAAACTAATTTTCAGGTAGAATTTAGAATCAGAAAGTTGAACGAATAATATTGCAAGAATATTTTTGTCAAAAAAACTAATTTTAAGTCGAATGAGTTAGAATTTAGGTTGATTTGAGAAACTGGAAGTTGAATAAGTAATATCGCAAGAATATTTTGCCGACAAGGTATAATGAGTAAGACTAGTTGTATAAATAATATCGTAAGGATATTTTTGTCAAAAAAAACTAATTTTAAGTTGAATGAATCAGAATTTAGATTGATTTGAGAAACTGAAAGTCAAATGAGCAATATCGCAAGAATATTTTATCGTAAAGGTATATCAAAATCGAATGAGTAAGGATTAGTTGATTTGAGATATATAAAAGTACTAATTTTTCAATCGACTTTCTTTAGGAAGTAGCAATTCCTTAA